>JADKYC010000067.1:0-205156 GCA_019843955.1 Xylaria sp. 218_066 | reverse complement strand
AATTAAAAACTAACGTTTAAATTAAATATATTATTTAAAAACAAATATAAAAATATTAATCTTATTTATATTTAAAAAAAATAGTATAATATAACTATACGTAAATTATAAAAAATTAAACAAAATAACTACTAAAAACTAATACCTATTATTGTTAATATTAAAAATTATTAACTAACTAAAATTTATATATATATTTTTTAAATTAGACTTAAAAGATATATATTATTATATTTATATAAAATTAAGAAATGAATAAAAAACCGCTTTTTAAATATATTATAGATATTTTAAATATATAATAATGTTTTTTAAACTTATTAACATATTTATTATTTTTTAAGCCTATATATATAAAGTATTAGTAAGATTAATAAACTATATATATATAGTTTATTTAAATAATATAATTATATTTTTAAATATAAAAAAAAAATATAAAAAATATTTATAACTAATTTATAAATAATTAAAGTAATACTAACTATTTATAAAACTATTAAAATATGAATTTTTTAAAAAAAAAATAAAATCTTTAAGCTTTATTATTAATACTTAAAAAATTAAAATAAATGCTTATAAAAGAAATATAATATATAAATAAAAAGCATTTTAATTAATATATAAAATTTAAATATTTTTAGGATTTATAAACTTTTATTAGAAATTTATTATAAAATATTTATATATAATTTTATTTATTATAAGTTTATTAAAAAAACGCTTAAACAGTATATAACTAGTTTTTGTTTAAACTATAGTAGTTAATAAAACATTTTAACAAATTAAAAAAGCGTTTATATTAATAACTATTTTTAAATATTAAAATAACTAATTAAAAACTTAAATAAAAACGGACGTTTTTATAAAAGCAGTATTTAAAATTTTGTTTTAACTTTATAAGTCAAAATAGCGGCTAATTATATATTAGTTATAAAAACTTATAAACATTAAAATAAAATAAGCTATAAGCTAATAAAAATTATTTACAATAATAAAAAGTTGTAAATATTAAAAATAATATTTAAAAAGTATAATATATACTTTTATTATATAAACGGACTATATAGCGCTTTAAAATATAGTTAATTTTTTTATATATAACTTTTATAGCAGGTTAATATAATAAGTTTATTAACTAATATAATTTAATTTTAAAATATGCTATTAGCTAAAAGTTATAAACTTTATAAATAATATATTAAAATACTTTAACTATATAATAAATAAAATTTAATATAAAAATGTAATCTTTATGCTATAAAAAAAACTACAGCTAATAAAAAACTTATTAGTATAAATTTAATAGGTTATAGCAGCTATACTAAAATCTAAAAAAAGCTAAAAAGCTTTAAACAAAATAGTATATACTATAAAAAAAGCGTTAATTAAACATTATTTAAAAAAGTTTTTAACTATAACTGTTTAATTAATAAACTTAAAAGTATATAAAAACTTTTATTTTTGTTATATAGCTATAAATAATTTTTAAAAACTAAAAAATAAAAAGTATTATTATAAATACCCTATTTATAAAATATATATAGTAATAATAGCTTATATATTAGCAATAACTAAGTTAGCTTAAATATACGCTAATTAGTTTATAACTATATTAAAAATAATAAAAAACGTTAAAATTATTATTTATAACTAATATATTTTATGTTTTATAGCTAAAAAGTTAGCTTAAAATAAAATAGTATTTTAATTAGAAACTTTATAAAAATTTTATAAAATAGTTTAAAAACTATAAGCTAAAAACTTTAATTTTATAGTGTTATCGGAAATTATTTGCTAATAAACTAAAATATATAGTAATTATTACGTAAATAAAAAAAAAATCCTACTATTTAAAAATTAACTAGTTATTTTAATATAAAAAGCTTTAATAAAGTAACTAATTTTTTAATATTATAATAACTTTAAAGCAAGCTATATAAAGAAAAATAAAATAGTAAAACTGCTAAAAAAAAAGTTTTACTAAAAAGAATTTAAATAAAACGTTTATAAATATGTTGCTAAATATAAAACGTATAATAATATTAAAAAGCTAAAATATAAGTTATATAAAAAATTATAAATATTATTTTTATTAAACTAGCTTTTTTAAAAAATTAGCTTAAATTTTATTATTAGTTTACTATTTTATAGTAAAATAAATAAAATTTAATATAATATAATTTTAATAATTATTAACTATTTTATAAAAATATTTTTATTTATATTTATTATAAAAATATTAAACGTAGTAAAGTTAACATAAATATTATATAAATAAATAAAATATTAGTTTAAATCCCTAAAAAAAATTATAAGTAATAAAAATAAGCTTATTATAAGCTAATTTTAAAAAAAGTTTTATAATAAAAAAAAAATTAAACGCTAATTGTTAATAGCTTAATATTCTTAAATAAATAGCTAAATAAAAAAAGTATACTAAACTTTAAAAAAATATTTACGAATATACGCTATTTAAAAACCTAATATATAAATAAAAGTCCTACTAAAAGTAAAATTTACTTATAATAATAGTATATATATTATAATTAAGTATTTTTTATTTAAAGCGCTATATAGCTACTACTTTAAAACTATAAACTTTATATTAAAACGATTATAATTTAAAGTATAAAAAATAAAAAAAAAACTATAACGTATAATGATAGTTTAACGGGCGTTTAATAAATATTAAGTAAAAATAATATAAACTATAAAAAAAAACTATAACAAAAAACGTATTTTAAAAAAATACTACGTAAAAAAAATAGCCGGACTATTTATAGCTAATTTTTAATTTAAATATAGCAAAAAGTTTGCTTTAACTTATATTAAAATAACTATTTTAAAAAAAATTAAACTGTAAGCTTATAAAATAAAATTGCTAAACTAATATTCCTAAATTTATAATATATTTCTAATTTTATTGCTAAAACTATAGCTTATATACTGTTGCACTCGACACACATATGAAGGCAAGGCTCCAACAATAGTGCTGTATTGGTACGAAAAATCTACAGATAAGGTAAAAAGGAAGGAAAAAGAAAAACAGCTATCTAGGGTGGTGTTTTTATGTGTGTGCGTGGTGGGGCAGATCCCAGTGAATGGGGTTCCTAATCGGGTAATCAGGTAAGTGGCTAGTGTAGCGCACAGCCATCAATCCAGCCACACACACTACAAGGTCCACTCTGCAGGCTTCTGCAGGCTCCAGGCTCCACTACGTAACTACCCCCCCCCTAAAAAAGAAATAGCTCGTCCCTAAGATATATATAGTACTCGAACAGGTGACTTTTAATAAGCTTTCTAGCTAGAAAAGGAATTGCCTCGGGTCTCTACTTATATAATTTTTTTCTGGGCCTTTATATTATTAAGTTATTATATAGGTTTTTTTACTTATTAAATTAACGAATTTTTTCGATATTTTAATTTAAGCATATTAACGTTTTATAGGTTTCTTTTTTTACGCTATTGCTTTATTATTATCTTTATACGCTTTATTAAATTTGTTATTTTTTGCTGCTTTTAGCTATTTTTTTAATTATATTAGAGGTTTTGCTGATTTAAGATTTATATTATAGAATTTTTTTAATACTTTTATACTATTTTTAAAGTTTTTTATAGAATACTATTTATTGTTAACATTTTAACTTTTTTAGTTAACCTAGTATTATAGTTTTTAGTAATATATCCGGGAAGCTTTTACTTTTTTAATAATAAATTTTTTTTTGCTTTTTAGCTATATTACTTCGCTATTTAGATTTTTAGACTTTTAACCAGGAAAAAGGTTATTAAAGTATTTACGTAACCGGTTTATATAATATATATTTGTTGCTTTTTATAATAAAGGTATTTCGAGGGTATAAGTATTACTGTTTTTTTCTAGGATTTTAAACTTTTGTTAAATTATAAAATAGTTTAGCTTATTTAAAAGCTTATTTATAATTTAAAATTATTACTTTTTTAAAATAAAAATATAATTTCTAACGTTAAAATTAAAGTTATAACAGTATTAGTTTATTTATTTAGTTATTTATTTTTGCGTATATATTAATTGTTTTTTCGCTAATTTAATAAATTAAATAATTTTTTATACTTTTTTTTATACGTTAGCCTTTAAATATTTTTTTTACGCAAGTAGTATTATAAGCTTTTTGTTTGTTGTTCTATTTTTTTAATTGAAATAAAAAAGCATAAAAAAACTTATTTCTACTTTATAAAAGAATATTTTTATAAATTTATATAGTAATAACGCTTATATATAATTTATAGCAAATATATATTTAAACTAGTTATTTTAATAGTAGCTTATATATAGTTATAAATGTTGGTTTAAATATTTGTTTATAATTTTAGCCTATTCTATAGTTTTATAATGTTTTATAAAAGCTAGTATATATTATACTTTTATTAATTTATATAATTTATTTATAAAAAATAATATAAACTAAAAACCGTAATTAAAGGTTATAGTTATAAATACTTTATATATTTTAAAAGGACTTTTATAATATATTCTAGCTATATTTTTAGCTATAGCTTATATAATATAAAGAACTATTTATATATGTTTTTTTAAGCGATCTATTATAATTAAGGCGTTATTATATTTATGCTTATTTTTTAATATTTATTTAAAGTTTACTATTAAATAACGCTATATATAATTAAATATTAATAAAAGCGTTAATTTACTAGGTATTTTATTTTTAAGTATTTTTATTAATTTATATTTTATATAATTGTTTATATAAATGTTATAATTACTTCCTAAGTTAAACTACTAATATTATTTGGCTATTAGTTTTTAAGTTTTTTTTTTTTTAAAATATATAGTTAGCATTTTATTATATGCTTTTTATATTAATTTTATATATATATACGGAAAGTTAAATATAACTAGATATCTATAATATATAGTTAATTTATTTTTAATAACTTAAAGGTTATTTTTATGTTAGTTTATTATTTTTTTATAATAAATTTTTATGTTTAAATTTTTACGATTTTTTTTTAAAACTTGTTTAATTAATTAAAAACTTTTTAAGTTTTTTAATTTATATTATAGTTTTATAATAGAAATTAAAGTTATTTATATAAAAAAGGTATTAGTAATAGCGTTATTAACCGGCTAAAAAAGCTTAAGGTAGCGTTATAACTTTTTTTTTACTTTTTATATAAGTAGGTTTTTTTATTTTTAAAATAATATATTAGCTAATATGTTTTTTTTTTTTAATTAATAAGTAATAAAAAAATTATATTTAGAAAAAAGTTTAGCTTATTTTGTTTGTTAGAAATTTAAATATTATTTTATACTAAAATATTTTAATATTTTATAATCGGTAATAATTAAGAAAAGTTTTTTACGCTTGCTAATTAATTTAGGTTTTTATTTTTTTAATGCTAATATTATAACATATAGCTTTTTATTAAATATATTATAATTTAACTTTATATTATAAAGTATTTTTAAAAAGTATGCTATTAAATATTAATAACTATTATATAATTAGGTTATTATTTTAACAGCTATACTATTAAATATATTAGTTTTAACTTTAGTAGGTATTTTATATTTATAATGCTTTAATAAAAAAGTAAAAGTTAAAGCTTTTTTTAATTTATTAAAAGCTTTATTATATTTTTTAGTTTATTAAAATAATATATTTTTTTTTATTAAATAATAAAATAGCGTAGCAATATAACTATAGTTTTTAATAAATTTGTAATAAAAGTTATAAAATTTTAAAAAAAACTATATATTTTTTATATTTATAAGAAGTTTTTAGTTATAAACAACTTTTATTTTTTTTAAGTTAACTTATATACTTTTAATATTTATAATATATTTTAAAAACTTTATTTTTGTAATATAAAATTTAAACTTTTTAATATTAGCCTATAGTTTTATATTTTTTAAACGTTATAGTACTATATATATATATTTATAGTAGTTTTTTAAATTATCGGAGTAAATAAAAATATTATTTATATAAACGCTATATAAATTATTAAAATAGTTAAATAGAATACTATTAATATATTATTAAAATGTTATAAGTCCGTTAGTTAATTTAAATAGAAATATTTTATAATAAAACGTACTATATTATATATAAAAAATTGTTAAATTTTTGTTTTTTAGTTATACTTTAATACAGTAAAAAGCTTAATATATATTAATTTTAGTAAAGATTTTAGCTTTGCTTATATAAAACAAAGTTTTTTTAATAAAAGGTAGGAGGTATTAATCTTTTTTTATAATTTTATTTAGTTTATAGTAATTAATATAAAAGCATAATTTATTTTTAGCTTTTTTTATAAATAAAATAAGTAATATAAAAAGTATATTATTTAGTTTAATAAAACCTTTTCGAAAATTATTAACTAAGTATTTTTTTATAACTTTTAATTTATTTAATAATATTTTATATAAAAAATTATACTTTAAATTGTTAAAAGATTTGCTGTTAGTAAACTTTATTTTATAGTTTATTTTAAGATAGTTAAAAGGTAGTATATTAAAGTTAATTTTGCTAAAAATATGGAATATATTATAATATTTTAGAGGTATTTGTTTAAAAGCTTTTTTTTTTAACTTTTTGCTTTTTTTTTAAAAGAATACTCTTTTTTTTTTTTTAATAATTTTATTAACCTTATAAATATTTATAATTTATATTAAGCTAGCTATTTTTTTTTACTTTATATAGCTATTAAATAAAAAAATATTAAAGCTGTTTATTTATATTTAAGGTTTTTTTTTATATTATTTTATACTATTTCTTTGTATATAGTAAAAGCTTAATTTATTTGATTTTTAAGCGGAAGCGATTTTTTTTTGTTTTTTCTTTAAACGATTTACTTTTTTTATTTCTTTATAAATAAATTTTAAAAGTAGTAAAAAAAAAATTTTATATAGGTTACGCTATATTTTTGTAATATTATTTAACGTTAAATCCTTTTTTTATATATAATCTTTTTAAAAAGTTTTGCGTTATAAAATATTAATTTTTATAGTTAGAATTTTACTTTATATAGCTGCTTTTTATTATTATTTTTTATAAGCTTTTTTTTTATTTATATTGCGATTACGTTGGTTAATATTAGGTTAATATTTTAAATATTATAACTAAATATTAGTATTATTTATTATAAAGTTATAGCTAATGTTATAATTAGCTAGCATGTTTAGTAAAAATATTAATTAATGTTTTTAATAATTAAAAAAAATATTATATTTTTCGAACTATAATTTTTTAATAATTATTTTATATTATTATTGTTTAATAATAAATATTAGTATATTTTTAAAAGTTCTTTTTTATAATTAAAAAGTTACTATTAAAGTTTTAATAACGCTTTATCCTTTTTAATTATTATAGCTGCTAATTAGCTTAAGTTTAAATTTTATAATTATAAATAAATTAAGTAATTTTATAATTTTTTTTATAAATCTTCTATTTATATTTATATATATGTTTGCTTTTATATTTTTAAAAAAGTTTTTTAAAGTTAAAAATAGTTTATTATTATATATTATATTAATATATAAAAAAGGTCTTCTGCTTATATATCGGTTTATTAAATTTATTTTATTATATTTTTTTAGGAATATATTATTTAGAAGGGAGTTTATTTTTTTTAGGCTTATTTTTTTAACTTTTTATTTTTAATTTTTTTAACTTAAAGTAAAATATAAAATTAAAGAAGAGAAATTAAAAAAATATAACTATATTTAGCTATAATAATAGTAATTTATATTTTATAATCTATAGCAGCTATTCTATTTTTTAGTAAATAATTCTTAGTAATATATTTTTACTATTAGTATATAAAGCACTTGTTTTTTATAATAAGTTTTTATATTTTGTTAATATTAAGTTTTAAAAAACGGGTTTTTATTAAATTGCTAGCGCTAGCAGCAAAAGTTTTATTATAATTACTTATATTAATAGTACTATTGTTATATAATATTTATATATTTTAATTAGCATTATTAAGATAGAAGTTATTATTTTAAGTTTAGTTCGCTTTTTAAATAACGTTTCGTTTTTAATTACTAGCATAAAACTAATATATTATTTAAGTATATAGCTTTATATATTAATTAAAAATAACTTATTTATTAAAATAGGAAATAAGGACTTTATTTATTAATTAAGATTTAAATATTTTGTTTTTAAAGCTTTTTTTTTACTTTTTTTTTTTTAACTAAATTTTGCCCGCTAGTTAAATAAAATTAGTTTTAAACTTAGGAAATTTAGCTAGTTTATAATTATTAAAATCGAAAAACTTTTATTTAGCTTTAGCTTTTTTAGAAATATTAATATTTTTATAGCTTTTTTTTAAATAATTTAAAAGCGTTTTAAAAATTTTTAATATATTAAAGTAAATATTAGCTAAATATAGTAATAAATATTTAATAATTTTATTTTTTACGTATACTTTAATATTTATTATTTTAGCAATATTATTAGCAAACTAATCGCTATTAATATTTAATTAGTTTTTTATACTATAAATTTATATTTTAAATTTAATATTGTTTTTATTTTTATTATTATAAAAAACAGGAATAAATATTTTTATAGATTTATAAATACCTCTTTTAATATAAGTTAAGCCGGGTATATTTTTTTATATTCGAGCAAAAAGATTAACAATTTATTAATTAAACTTATTTACTTATTGCTATAATTTGTTATATTCGGTATTTATATCTTCTATTTTATTTAAAAAACAGTTTATAGCTTTATTAAAATATTTAGTAGGTTTAAAATAAATATTACTAGTAATCCTAGCTTTAAGTTGTTTGTTTTTTTATAGTATAATTTTTTTAAATTTGTTAATTTAAGCTTAAAAGCGATTTATTTAATTATTAATATAATATAACAAGGAATATATATTTATAAAATATTAATAATACGCTATTATTATTATAGTTTTAACTTTTATTTTATAAAATAAAATAGCTAGTTTTTTTATAAAGTTATTAAAAGCGTTCTTATTTACGATTTTATTAATATTAAGCTAAGTTTTTTTGCTAACATTAGTAATAAAAATAAAAAAAAAATAAAGTTATTGCTTTTAATAAATAAAGCTTTATAGTTTTAAATAAAAATATTAATAATGTTAAAAAAAGCTTTACTATTGTTATAAAAGCAGCTAACGATAAAAGTAAAATTTTTAACCTATTTTTTATATTTATAAGCTAAGGCAATAAATATAATTTTTTTTTTGTTGTGGCCTAGGGTAGCTATATTATTATAAACATTAGGAAAGCTATTTATAACATAAAATAAGGTAGTTTTTTATTTAACATCGGAGTTAGGTTTTTTGTTATTTTAAATAGTAAGCGTCTATAGTTTTTAAACAGTAAACTGCACTTGCTTGCGTACTTTTTGTTTAAAGGCCGCTTTTTCTTTTAGTGTTCGCGTTATCTTATCTATTAGTTATATTTAGTTCGGTATTTCTAATATTTCTAGTATTTCTAGTAGGAGATATTTAAAAACAGTCCTTATGCCTTATAAATAAAAAGGTAATCTATAAATTGTTGCACTCGACATATATATAAAGGCAAGGCTCCAACAATAGTGCTATATTAGTACGAAAAATCTATAGATAAGGTAAAAAGGAAGGAAAAAAGAAAATAGCTATCTAGGGTGGTGTTTTTATGTATATACATAGTAGGGCAGATCCCAGTAAATAGGGTTCCCAATCGGGTAATCAGGTAAGTGGCTAGTGTAGCGCACAGCCATCAATCCAGCCACACATACTACAAGGTCCACTCTGCAGGCTTCTGCAGGCTCCAGGCTCCACCACGTAACTTATACTAAATAAATAGCAAACAATTAAAACTACTTAAGCTTAAAAATAAACAAAAAAAATAAATAGTAAAAAATATAATATGCTACAAAAAAAACTAAAGCAAAATAAAATATTTAATAAAATAAAAAAGCTAGCTTATAAAATATAATATTTAAAAGTTTAAATACTATTTAAATAATACGAAAAGTTTTTTAATAAAGTATAAAAAAAAAGTAAAAAAGTTATATATTAAATAAAATAACTAAATAGTTAAATAAAAAAGCAAAAAATAAACTACTGCTAAATTTTATTAAAAATTAATTAAAAAAAAAAAAACCCCTAAATCTATTAAGCTAATAATTAACAACTAAACGGAAATAATAAAACGAAAATATAGCATAAAATAGCTAAAAAAAACTAAAAGAAAATCTTAAGTACTAAAATATTAGCTAAAAATATTATTTAATTTATTAAATAAGTTGCTATTTATAAAAAAAAAAACAGCGTTATATAAGTAGCAAATAATATTAATTTTTTGTTTTTTTAAAATAAAGTTAGCAAAACTTATTTTATAGTTAATAAATAATTATTTATATACTTTTTACTAATTGCTTAAATAAAAAAACTAATATAAATATAGCAAAAAGTGCAATAAATAATACAAGCATTAAAGTTAAAAAAAACATTTGCTAATATATTAATAAATAGTTTATTTTTATTTTTTTAAAAAAAAAGGTTAATATATAAAAATTTATTAATATTAATATGCTTAAACTTTACTAACTAATTAATATTGTTATTATAAAAAGTAGCAAAACTATTATTTAAAATATAAAAACAACAATTAAAATAAATATAAATAGCTAAATTATAAATATATTTTAGTTAAGCAGCAATAAAAGCGTAATAAACTTTGTTAGCTAGTATAAACTTGTTTTTAAAAATTTACTAAAAATAAGTTAGCAATTAGCAACAAATTAATAAATAAAATAAAATTAATTAGCAAAAAATATATATAATAAATATTTTAACTTAAAATATTAAAAAACGCTAAATAGCTATAAATTTTATTTAAATAATTGCTAAATATTTAAAATTTAGCGCTAAAAAAATAACGCGTTCTTTTTTTTAAATAGTTTTATATAAAGTAAAGTTTCCTTTAGAAAAAGCGTATATTTAACAACCGAACTTAATAATATAACTATAAAAAAAAAAAACAGCGTTAGTATAATATTTGTTATAATAATAAATCGCCTATTTGTTTATTAAAACAGCAAACGTTATAAAAATTTAGGCTATACTTAATAAGAAGTTGGAAATTTAGTTAATTAAAAAAAAATAAGTTAAAATATATATTATAATTTAGTAATTAATTATAAAATAAAATAAAAGTATATAACAAAATAAGCAATATAATTACAAAAATAAAAAATATACTTAGTACTTTTTATAAAGCTTTTTAAATAAAAGTAGCACATTCGAAAATCGAAATATAACTTAGTAATATAAAAAGCGTATAATATAGTAACCTTTATAGTATAGTCCTTATTTTTGCTAGCTTTTTTATTATCTAGGTTAGCAAAAACTTGCTAATTAAAAGCTAACTAGCTTTTATTTTTATTAAAAATATACTTTTTAATAAATAGTTTGCAAGTAGTTATAATAATTAGCGAACGGGCAAAAAAACAAAAAAAAATAGTTTGTAAAAATAATAAGAATGTTTATAAGAATTTTTTAATAAAAAACAAAAAAGCCGGAAAAAATAATTATAAAACATTCGGAAAAAAAAAAAAAAAAATCGGCGAACTATAAAAAAAAAAGTTGCCTATATATATAAAAGTTTGTTTATTAGCTATCTAAATTATTTACTTAATTATATTAATCGGGTATAAGTTTTTAAATAAACAGCGTACTTATATATTTTAATTGCTTAAAAGCAATTATTTAGCAATAATACTACTAACAATATTAATTAGTATTAAAAACTAACAACTACTAAAAAAAAAAATAATATAAAAAAGCAGCAGCTATATAGCTATATAACTATTAATTATATATAGCGCAGCTACCGAATATTAAGTAAATAAGTATAACATATATTAAACCGCTAAAACCTAACATTTATTACAACCTAAATAGAAATAACCTAATACTACTACTTTTTAAAATCCTAAGATTACTTTACAACGTTATTATAATCGGTATCTAAACAGCACCCCCTAACAGTTTAAATATATATTTTAACTACTTCTATAATAAAATCTAGTATTAATTTTTATTTTACAGTAATAAATGTTAAAAGCTATATTTTAGTTATACTTATATTTTTTAATAATATATATTTTAATAATAATACTTTTATACGATTACGTAGCTTTATTTTTGCTGTTTTTTAAACGTTTTTAATTATTTTAAATACTAAAATAGTTTTATAAGCTTTGTAGTATGCTTATATTATTTCTTTTTTCGAAAGCTTAAGCTTTAAAGTTATATTAAAACTTTTTTTTAGTATTGCTTTTAGCTTTTTTTTTAAAATTATAAAAATTTTATATTTAGCGCTTATATTATATAGCTGTAGTAAAGCTTATAAAATATTAGCTAAATTTTATTTAGCAAATAAAGCGTTAAAAAAGCGTTGCTAATATATAAATCGTAGCTATTATAAATTAATACTATTTATATATTGCTATATTAGGCTTTAATAAATAAAATAAAAAGGTTTTTAAACTAGTTTAACGCTATTTAGTTGTTTATTTATTTTTTAAGCGAATATTTAAACCGCTATTTTTCGTATAAGCTGGTATTTTAGTTTAAAAACTACTAACTTTGTATATAAATATTTTTATAAATAACTAGCAGCAGAAAAAATATTTTATTGCTGCTAATAGTTTTTAAAATAGTTATTTATTTGCTTCGTTTAATATTTTTTTTAAAAGCTTAGCGGCTTATAAATTTAGCAACTACTTAATAGTTGCCGCTAACGTTTTAGCTAAGTTTTATTTTATCCGTGTTATAAAAGCGTTTAATAAAAATATTTATAATATTTAAAGCTTTAAGTTTATCGAAAAATAGGTTAATATTATTTTTTATAGCTTTATTAACTTTTAAATAGTTAATTATAGTTAATTTAGTAACTTTAACTTTTAAATTTTTGTTAAAAAAGCAGCAGTACTATACGTTTTTAATCGTATAAATACTTTTAAAAATATTAACTATCCGCTAAGCTATATATTTAAATTTTGTAAGCAAAGGCGTATAGCTTAATTTAGCTTAACCAATTGTTTAACTATTTAATTAGCTTTTAAAAATTAGAAAAAAAGCTTATTAGTTTTAATTTACTTTTTTTTTAGTAAGTACGCTAGCAAAACGCTGCTATATATATAACCGGGGCATATTTTATTTAATAGCTGCTCTGCAAACTAATATATTAAGCTTTACGTTATAAATTATAGCTTAAGCGCGTTTATTTCGATTAACTAATAATATATTTATAAAAAACGAAAAATAACAAATCAATTAAATATAAAAAAAAAAAAATAGGATAAAAAATGGTAGAAGAATTGCTAAATGTTTAAATACGCGTTGAACGCGTAAATAAGGTGGTTGGGGTGGCCCGTGAGAGCACTGCCCGTAGCCGGTGGGGTTACCTTACTCTTGTCTGTTATGGATTGTGTATCTAACTTCTCTAAAGACGGACCTACCAATCATAAGAATCTATTCATTCGATTGAACTCCTGTCAGCGGCTACCTGACGTAGAGGAGTTAACTAACAATACTTATGTTAAGTTTGATGAACTGAGTACCTACCTACCTGGTATGTAGGTATGTGTTGATACGGAACAGAGCCGCAGCTCTACATAGTGGATCTTGAAAGCCTAGAGTACCCTAGAGGTTGCAGCCTGCATGTGATAACTATTAAGCCGAGCCACTTACCCGTTTAGGTACTTGAGGCACCTACTTGTCTCCATAGTGTGGTGGGGGACGGAGGTTTGAGTCGCATTAACCAAAAGTTCCCCGCCCTCATGAAAAAAAGTTCCAATCTTGTCGACTACCTGTAGACTACCCGAAAGACTTTACCAATCTGGATGTAATCGAAGTTGTCGCAGTACTCTTTTCTCGCAAGGCTCTCGATCTGGCACACGTTGCGGCCAATTCGACCATTTCTCGCACCTAGACCATCAATGAATCCACGGTAGCAATCGTGGCTGCTCTAGAGATAGTGAGAGGATCTCTAGAAGCCTTCCCCTCATCCGCGCGCGCGCATCCGACCTAAAGTCCTTCGTCGCACAGCCGACGATCGCCTCGCCGTCATGTTGGTGGTGAGTCACCCATAGAGCTACAAGCTGCGCTACAATGTGCTACAAGCTGCGCAACGCGATCCGCGAGAACCTGCAGAACCAGTACTAACATTGCCGCCCCATGGCTTTACAGACAAAAAATGCTGCAGAGCTCTGCACTCTGCTGGTCAATGAGTTGTATGGCCAGCTTCCCTCGGTACGCCTCCTCTCGCCCGAACCCCTACCACTTACTAGTATCCTGCATGCGACGTTTGCTTACAATACGATACCCTACAGCGTATACTGGCCGCCCTTCTAGCAAGAGGCAGATCACACGTGAGGGATCTTGTGCTCTATACCTCGCTGAATCCTAAACAAGTTCGCCATGGCCTTTCCCTCGTTATACAGCACAACCTCGTTTTCTACCAGACCGACCACGAAACTGCAACTACCACTTACGAGGCAAATCCTAGAGCTGCCTATCATCTCGTCCGAGTTGGGAAAATCCTCGACGTAATCGACAGAAGGTATGGGCCGGTGGCAAAGAATATCGTCAACGACCTTCTGATGCTGGGTCATGTTGAGATTGCTGAGCTCGTCCGGTACCATAAGCTGAAACACAGCCGCAAAAAGGTGGCAATAAACGGGGAACAAAATCACGAGGACGACCTCGAGAATGGCGACCCTGACGACCCGTTCGACGATGACTCACACTACGTTAATGGCAACGGTATAGCGCATAGTACAGGGGAGGACGCAAAGCCCATCCAGGCTGATGAGGTCTACAATACTATGGCGCAGCTAATTGCTGCTGGCGTCGTTGAGACGGTGTCCATCACGATGTTTCAATCTCCTCAGGATCTTAAGGCTAGCGTGGAGCAGGAATGCATGAAAGAGTTTCCAAACGGTATCCGAGGCGCCAAAGTCACGTCCGAGTTTGATACAATGGTAAACTCTCAAATTAAGGCGATTGGTGCAGAGCGCTCAACTACGAAAAGAAAACTACAGGAGAGCGCCTTATATGAGCCAAGCAATATCAAACGCCGAAAGCTGGCGAATGGGGCAATTTCCAACGGATTCGCAGGTGATAGTGGAGGCTCAATTCTACGGGATGAAGTGAGTATCATAGCCTATTTCTAGCCATACGACCTGACTAACATCTTTCTCCAAGCCGAATACAGTCGTTCGACTGAATTTCGATAAATGTCTGGTGGAGCTACGAAACCAAAAACTTATAGAACACGCCGAGGATTTCGTCGGCGAGACCACGGCACAAGTATTTGCAGCTTTGCTAGCCTCTCTGTGCAGAAAAATCTATAGATGCCAGCACGACCAGCACACGATTATGACCCATGAAGAGGAAGAGACTTATTTCACAGGTGTTCGTGTTACTACCGAAGAGATATTCGACCACTTGTATCCCGGCGTTGACGTATCTACTGGCATCGGGACCGCATCAGAAGACGATATTGACATACGGTTTGCGGAGAAAATTCGGAAGTATCCGCCTCAAGTCAAGGGCTCACACCTTCGGGGAACCCTCGACGAAGGGGACGAAATTTTGGGCTCTGATGATGAAGACTATGATCATAGCGGAGAACGGCCCTCAGGCGCCCATATTAATGGACACCACCACAGCCCGGTTACTCAGAATGGCATGAAACACAACGGAAATCATGCTGGAGAGTGTCAGCTGTCTCGTAACGAGCAGATTCGTCAAATGCGCCAGCACTTGCTCATACTTGCCGAAGCCAAGCAGCAATTCGTTCGTCATTGCGGCCAGAATGAGTGGACAGTTGACTTCGGCCCCCTTATTCAGCAATTGCGATATGTGGAGTTGGATACAATGATAGAAGATTCTTTCGGGCGCCAAGGTCTAAGGCTTACTCGAATACTTAGGGAAAAGGGTAAGCTAGATGACAAAACCCTCCCCGCAATGGCACTTATGAGAAAGCCTGACGTGCATGTCAAAATGGCGGAGATGGAGATGGCAGGCTTTTTAGAGGTGCAGGAAGTGCCTCGTGACAACAACCGAGCCGCTAATAGAACCATGTTTTTCTGGTTCTTTGACGAGGCTAGAACGTTGAAGCGGGTTCTGGACAATGCCTACAAGTCTATGGTTCGATGCTTGGAGCGGTTGGAGGTTGAGCGGTATAAAAAGAAGAACGTCTTGTCAGTCACAGATCGAAGGGACGTCCAAGGCAAGGAGGAGGAAATGCTGAGAGGCGACGTGTACAACGAGTATCTGGACTTCCTTGATATCGAGAAAAAGCTTCTCAGTCAGGTCTCAAGGCTAGACGACCTGGTCTCTATTTTTCAGGACTTTTGAGCTAGAAGCAATATTTGTACTGCATTGCATGGCGGCGTTCGGCTAGGTGGCTATCCAACAGCTATCTGATTCGTTTTTGTATAATATGGCTGGCTGACACCATTTTCTTTTACCATGTTGGCTATTGCGATTAATGGTCATGGTTTTGCGGCTGATAAAGGACAGGCTGTATCATATACACAAAGATAATTTGCATTCGAGTGCTTGCCCAATAATCCAAACTCGTATTAATAGATACCATAAAATGTGGTGTAAAGTACCTTGTATGTAGTTCCAGGATTTCGAGTCAAGCCAGGAACAACAGGGAGCCTATGTGGGGGAAGCTCGGGCTGGCCTGAATAGCTCCAACTCCCGGTTATCCATATACAGTATCTGATTGGTTCTAGCGGGGTTCGACGATTGGGTCCCCTGCCCGCTGCGATTTCGCCGGTGCGCATCCGCAACTTTTGGGTAAAATTATCGATATAATCCCACCCAAGCGCATTGAATTTTTGCTTCGCAACCATCCTCGACTCCGAATCCGCCTTCACTCGTTCCCTACCGAACACTCGCTGCCTGGGCTTGTGCATACCCGTCGTCGATTATTTGAGATATCGTCTATTCACATATCTAATTTTAATTAATCGCGGCTGAAGCATCGCTATCTACATACAAGCCACGATGGCGCCCATGGTAGCTGGCAAGGAGAATGAGTCGAACGTGGCTCGGGTCCTGGGATCCGGTATGCTTCGCAAAATAGAAATCTTGACCAAAGTATTCTAACGTCATAGTAGGTTCTGCCGGTATTGCCGAGTTGGCCGTCTTTCATCCTGTGCGTATCGACGAACTTCGAGGGTCTACCGTCGACTGACATCATCCAAGGTCGATACAATCGCGAAGCGGCTGATGAGTAACCAAACAAGGGTATGGGCAGACAGTGCACGCTTAAGATTATTCATATGGATGCTCGTTGCTAAAACACGTCAAGGTTACAAGCACTGCCCAGTTGAACTCGGTCGTTTTCAAGGACATGGCGTCTGCTTCTTTCGGAAAGAAGTTCTTCTCTCTTTTCCCTGGTCTGGGATATGCTGCCGGATATAAAGTAGGTCTATCACAACATCTAAAAAGGCAGGGCTGTGTGTCTAATAAACACATAAGGTTTCGCAAAGAATTTACAAGTATGGCGGTCAGCCGGTTGCGCGTGACTACCTAGCAACTCACTTCGGCAAAGACTTTGAGGGCGCCTTCGGCAAGAAGACGGGCAAGGCTATTCTGCACTCGACGGCGGGAAGGTAAAGTGAATAAGTATGTTCGTGTGGGAACCCACCACTGACACTCCGCAGTCTAATTGGTATTGGTGAGATCGTCCTCCTACCGCTCGACGTCCTGAAGATCAAGCGCCAGACAAACCCCGAGGCGTTCCGTGGCCGCGGAATCTTCAAGATCATAGCCGATGAGGGGTTCGGTTTATACAGAGGATGGGGCTGGACAGCCGCACGAAACGCACCGGGTTCCTTCGCGGTATGTACCAGTGCCACCAACGAGTGATTGGATCTGACACGACATAGCTGTTCGGTGGCTCGGCATTCACCAAGGAATACCTTTTCGGTCTCAATGATTACAACAAGGCGTCATGGTTCCAGAACTTCATTGCATCCATCGCCGGTGCCTCGGCATCCCTTGTTGTCTCCGCGCCGTTGGACGTTATCAAGACTCGCATCCAAAACAGGAACTTTGAGAATCCCGAGAGTGGATTCCGGATCTTGTCTAAGATGGCGAAGAATGAGGGTCCCTCTAGTTTCTTTAAGGGATTAGTCCCTAAGGTAAGTCCGGCCCGTCCGCTCGCCACACCAGTGTGGCTAACAGTCTCTAGCTGCTCATGACCGGGCCCAAGCTTGTCTTTTCATTCTGGCTCGCTCAGACCCTCATACCAGCATTCGACGCCATGTTGAAATAATCGAGCGCAAGATAGAGAAGAGGGCTCGATCGAAAATGTATAAGTAAACACCAGGGTACGCGGATATAGACCATATATGTATATAATAGGTACTTCAAGCAGGCGTTTGTGGGGGTGTCCTCAGAGTCTTAAATAGAGATTTTGCGTACTAGGTCAACCTGGAGATTAGGAAGCACTCGACTCACAGAAATCGTAAATAGAGCGAACAATCGCAAATTATGTTTCTTGTGTGGTATACCTAGAGTCTTCCATCAATAAGCTAGGCGTCAAGAGCCTTAGCCGGCAATATTACTACTACCTACTTACAATTTATGTACTCAAGCTTACCTACCTAGGTTAGCTTGGTCTTTGGCGGCAGGATGAATTGAATTGAATTGGCACCATATAAACTTGGGTGGATGCGCCAATAATAGAGTTATGCGCTATCAGTCACAACCATTGCCCTATCACAACCTAGCGTGCCTGCAGGGTCTTGATTGCAGCAACAACACTAAAACGATAGCTGCGGGAGAAGCTGTTGGATGGTATGATGGTGGGCTCCAGCTGCCGTTGCCCGGACAGCGGGGTGGTGACGTTGCAGCGGCGCTGGGATTGGCCGGCCATTCGTCTTTGTTTGTCCACACATTGGGCAGCCTTGATATTGTGATATGTCCCGCCGGCGCCAATAGACCCATCACGCATCACCAAGGACCCTCCGTTGTACTCGTATATACACTCGGTCCGCTGTCCCAGTCTCCCTTCGTCCCAAGTTTACGAAAGATCATTACACTACGTATTGCACCGGTCCCCGCGCGGGAGGCTTCAGCGAGCCTTTCAAATAAATAGATATACCCATTGAAGACACGACAACCCCCCCCAATTTGATTTCTAGACATTTGCATGCCAGTCTTTACGCTACGGAACATACGCTATCACATCCTGTTTTTCCATGATGCCTTCATTTGAGCGTGAACCGCCGCCGTCTGACAGGCATCTGAGACACCAACATTCTGCATCCTCAAGCGCTCTGGTGCCCATGTAAGTAACAGCTGCCCTCAACCGGCTCCCAGTGGCCGCCGCGGCCATGTCGCTCTTTCGTAGGCTTACCAGAAAACACAGGTGGGATAGCTCGGACCCTGATCGTGCTCCTCCACCGCTGCCATTAAATCCGCAGTCACCTAGTGTGGGCACATCACGAGCTGGCACGTCGATAGCCATACAGAATGCACATGCCGCGCTGACGGAGAAGGCACGAGAGAATGCCCTTGTCCCCGTCCTCCACAAGCGGAACACCGACTTCTCACCAGAGCGAGGGCTTGTCCAACGGCCAAGCCCCCACAAACGTATGCAATCGCTGCAGCCCGGCAGTGTTCGCGACCTCAGTCTTATGATTGAAGCATCCCGAGACTCAGCAAATTCGACGCCTAGGGGATCACCGGAGAAGGAGAGGTTCCCAAGACCAGCAACACCGGTCCGTGCAAGAGAGCCCGAAAGGGAAGCGAAATCGGTCGAGAAAGACCTGTCCGCCTTTAGCTCCATCTCAATACCCGCCAACCTGACGCCCACTATGCGTCCTTCATCACGATGGCAGCAACAGAGCATACTCGGCGAGAACACACCGCCACAATCTGCCACCATGCTGGCCTTGCAGAATATGTCATCACCGCCGGCGCGTGAAATCGAGTCACCGCTCGCTACTGTCACAAACAACGCGGCAGCACAACCCAAGGCGTCACCATCATACGACCAGCTCTCAAGCCAGCTATTGACCCTCACGAATATAGCCACCTCGTTGCAAAAGGAAATGGCAGCGCTGAGCAGACGAAGTCGCGATAATGCAACCGATCTCATGAGCCTCAAGGAAGCTACACATGCTAGAGATGAAGACATTCGAAAAAGTTTGCGCGACCTGGCTTCCAACGTGGATATTACCAAACATAATCGCGATACATATAACGGCGGTCTTTACCTTGACAACAAAGCCTTCAACACCTCGCCTGTATCGAAAGCCGCTCGCCCATACGCCCTTCCCCGCATACCATCGCCGACTAGCTTCGCTGCCTCTCTCGACAGGGAGTCCATTCTAAGTACGCCATCTTTAGTCGGGGGCGAAACCCCCGCTACGATGGCATTGCTGGAGAAGATTATTAGAGAAATGGGATCAAAGGACGGTCAAGACATGATGCTTGACCGTTTATCCGAATTAGCAGAGAGACTAGTTGGTATGGCGTCTGCCACCAAGGTGGAGGAGCTCCTGGATCACGTGAAGACTATGAGGCAAGAACAAGCCTTGATTCCAGCGCCAGGTAACGGCTCGACTACATCAAGAAGCCTCAGTTTTGACAGCACTAGCGAGGGGTCCATAAAGGGAATAGACTGGAATCAACACGGCGCCACGAGTCACAAGGTCGAACGGTTGCTGACAGACAAAGACGATCGCCCTGCTTCCGCCCCTCCCCGCCCAAACGAGGTTCTCAATGATGAAGTCCTTAGGATTATTCGTTCTGTTAAAGATAGCGTTGCCCAAGGCGGCGGCTTAACAGCAGAAGTTAAGGCACTTGTCCGTGAGTTACGAGGTGAAGTTCTCGGTATGGGTCGAGAACTTGGCCGAAAGCTTGAGGAATCTGGCGGCAAGAGTTCTCACAGTAGCAAGAGCGAGGCAAGTAAGGCAGATCTTGTAAAGATTGTCGAGGAAGGCCTAGATCAGATGAAGGTCTACATGCAGCAACGCCTCCGGGAGCACAGGCGTGAATCAACTGAGTCGACGAAGTCCGTAATTGATTACCAAGAGATCTACAACGCCATGAGAACAGCCATAAGTGATTCACAAGCAAGCAAGCACCAGGAGCCTCAGCTTAGTCGTGACGATGTTCTCAACGCAGTCAAAGACGCCTGGGAAAACTACAAGCCCGAGATTGAGATACAACAGGTCGGTTTGGAGCGTGACGAGGTTCTCGCTTGCATCAAGGAAGGTCTACAGGAATATGCTCCTCAACAGGAGATACCAGAGGCCGCAACAAGAGAAGAAGTCTTCACAGCAGTCGTCGAAGGAATGAAGCACTTTGTACCCCCAAAAATCGAGACACCCGAAACTCTTTCTCGCGATGAGGTGCTTGAAGCCGTTAGGGAGTGTTTGGAGGAGTTTGAATTCCCAGTCGCCCCATCCGCTTTGGGCAACGAACTCACACGCGAAGACATGCTTCATGCCGTCAAGCAGGGCCTTGATGAGTTCGACTTCCCCGATCCAAGCACTGCCCTAGTGCCCCATGATGGGGGAAACTCGGAGATAATGGAGAGACTGCAGGATATCATGCAGTACATGCAAGATGAATTTAGAGCAGTCTCCGAGCAAGCCAAGCAGAGCGTTGAGGAAAATGGGCGGGATGCCGAGCAAGTTCTACACGCAACCAAGGACGGCACTAAGCAGGTTTTAGATGCAACCAAAGACGGCTTTGAGACTCTGCGTGCACATATAGAAGAATATGTCGACAAGGCGTCTGAGAATAACAGTGTCTCTGCACAAGACGAACTCATGGCGAACCTTGTCAACAGTTTTGACGATTTCCGTGATGAGCTTACCGAGATGATCGCCAAACAATCAGATGGGTCTAGGGATATAGTGAAACAGGAGATAGAATCGCTCCGAGACGCTGTAAATTCCTCCCTGGTTCCTCACGTACCGCCCCCTCTCGACAACAGGGAAGCTCTGGAGGCGATCCGTGAAGGCCTCGATCGAGTTCGGAGTGACCTACTGCGTCCCCATGCTGGCACAACCGACATCTTAGATGCTCTACATGAAGGTTTTAGCGAGATGCGAGCCTGTATTGAAAAGATGAACGACAAGCCAGTCGATTTGACAGCAAATGATGAGATTCTCGATGCTCTAAAATCAGGTCTCGATGACGTCCATGCTGATATCGATACACTGCGAGGAAGCAGTGATAACGACAAAGCCGTGGTGACAGTCCATCCCCAGCCCATGGATGCTATTATGCCCACCGATCTAGTGAAGCATGATGATATCAAGAATCTTGAAGTTATCATGACCGACCTCCAGCTGAAGATGGACTCTATGGAACTAACCCATCCCGCATCATCTCCAGCACCCGAAGGCGGGTTGTCGAAGGAAGATTTAGCCGAAATGGAAGAAATGCTCCGAAATGGTGTGTCCAAAGCGGACCTCACTGAAATGGAGGAAAGATTGCGAATCGGTGTTTCCAAAGACGACCTCAATGCGATGGAGGAGAGGCTTCGAAACGGTATCTCTCCAGTAGACCTCAATGAGATGGAGGAGATGCTCCGAAAGGGCGTATCTAAGGAGGACCTGAATCAAATGGAAGAGATCCTCCGAAACATGCAGGAATCTATGGCTGGAATGGCAGGCACATCGACTAAAGACAACGATTCTCCCGTCAATTTAGAGGACGCAGCCACCAAGGAAGATGTACAGGCCATCGAAACCATCCTCCGCAATACCAAATCCCGGTTGGATGACCTTATTGACGGCGAGCAAGCGGTCAGAAAGGATCACGTTGATGCCGTTGAGGCCTTGGTTTTAGAGACCAAGGACTCCCTTAATTCCTTCACAACCCAGCTCGAGACTATTACTCGCAAGGAGGATCTTCTGTCTACTGAGTCCCTTATAACACAGATTACAGTGGCTCTTGACGAGATGAAGGAACGTGCCGAGAAATCCCTTGAAGACCCCGAAAAGGTTACTAAAACCCACGTCGACGCCATCGAGGTGTCTGTATTAGACATCAAAGCTCTACTAGAAAAGCTCACGAACACTGATATAGTAGCATTGTCAACGAAAGACGACGTGAATAAACTCGAGGAGTTGGTGAGAGAAATTAAGGACCACAACACTACAGACTTGCCAACAAAGGAGGACCTAAAGGCTGTCGAAGACGTTGTGAGAAATATTAAAGATTACAACGTTGAAACCTTGGTGTCAAAAGACGATCTTAAGATTGTTGAGGAGGTGGTGAAGGAAATCAAGGAAAACAACACAGCATTGCCATCAAAAGACGACCTCAAGGTTGTCGAGGAGGTTGTGAGGGAGATTAAAGAAAATAATACAGTTTTACCGTCCAAAGACGACCTCAAGGCCGTGGAGGATATGGTCAAAGAGATCAAAGACCACAATCTTGCCCAAGAGGAGGCCAACTCCACTGCTCTAGCTAACAGGCAAGCTGAAGTCCTCAGTGTCAATGAGAGAGTTGCCGATGTTAAAGCCTTCCTGGAAGAATTTCAGTCCATGGCTAAGGAGAGACTTGAGGCTGGTGGCACCGGAGTGGAGACATTGGGTCGGATGCTAGAAGGTCTCGGTGAAACTATTAACCAGAATGCCAGCGTTGGAAGCGACCTGAAAGAGATGTTTGAGCTAATGAAGTCAGAATTTGAGGAGTCTAAAGCCGGTGTGGTGGGCTCGAAGCTCGACACAGATGAGAAGCTGAAAGAGACTGCCGATTTGCTTAACGAGAAGATCAATGAGAAGATTGGCGAGCTCGTAACAAAATACGACGAATTCCAGTTGGTCATGGAAGACCGAACGAAAGCTGGAGAGGCTCGAGATATCGAGATGGAAGCCGCAGTTGTTGGCAGCAAGGCCGTTACAGAGGAGCTCAAAGTGCTCATTGACACTCTTGGCTCTACTGTCACTGACTCATTGGAGAAGATGGAGGAAGCGTCCAAGACTGTTTTCGAGAAAGTCGAAGTTCTTTATAGTAAGGCTGAAGATAACCATGTCGACGGCAAGACCGAGCACCAGATGACGCGTGACCAAGTCAAGCAAGCCATTGGCGTGGTAGAAGGCCTTCAAGGCCATGTCTCTGACTACCAGCCGAAAATACTTGACGCAGTCAAAGATGTTCTTCTCATTGTTGGACAACATTACGAACACTCCAAGATGTCAGTAACCGACATTCAACAATGCATCGAAGATGCCAAGCCACCGCCACTCAAAGAACTATTGCCGCCTCCTCCTGAGAAATATGACGATACCCAAGTACACTCAAAATTAGACAAACTTGTTGACCACACCCACGCGGCGGGCAAGGCCTATGCTCAACTCGATACATTGGACAAGGTACATCAGCAGGTGGTCAAGACGGCCGCCGATATCAGCGAATTTCTGGCATCCCAAAAGCAGCGGATCGAGGATGAGCATGAAGACCGCGAGAAGACACTTCAGGAAACTGCAATTACTCTCGAGCGCCAGAGGGCGGAACAAGAGCATATCACAGCCAACCTAAGCATTCTCAGGGAAGAAGAATCACAACTTCGGGAAAGTATTCTTGCTCTACGAGCCGAACAGGAATTTCTGGCCCGACAGAAAACAAGACTGACTGCCGATGTCTCTTCTCTCGAGACTGCTCTGCATTTGCGCCGAGAAGAGCTCCACGCTATGGACGTCCGCGCCGAAGGCTTAGAGCGCAGAATTCTAGAAGGCGTTCTCGACCACTCACGAGCCCTCTTGATGACTAAATCCAGCGCCAAGGGCCGCGATGCTATGAGCCGGAAGCGTGTCGCCCGTTCTAGCTTAGGAGTTAACGAACCATCCAAGCCCGCGGCCAAGCCCCGGTCGGCTGTCAATATGGCTGTCAATGGTAACCGGGCAAGTCTCATCCCGCCGAATCCCGCAGGCGCAAGCCGCAGAATTTTGAGTCTGAGCCAGATAATGAACAACGTGCCCACGGGCGGGCTCAAGAGGAGTCAAAGCGTTCGGACGCCGGCTGCTGCTGGTCTGCGGAAGACAAGCTGGGCACCCGACCGAGCGAGGGCCGGCAAAGGCTACGGCGACCTCGACAAGGAGAACGTGCATTCCGTCCGCGAGGCCGACGAGGAAGGGCCTGATGATGCCGACTCTGATAACGAGATTCGCGAGGCCACTCCTACGCCAGTCGATATACCCACACCTGTAGGCGAGGAAGACGAAGCCGATATCGCAGGCGATGTTGAAGATCACGACGATGAACAGCACTCCGATCCCGACGATGAGGTCGACGAAGCGGATTCCAGCGAGTCCGGCACGCTTCGCCGCACAAGCTTCGGCACTAGCGTCATCACGGGCACGGAGACGGAGACGGAGAACGGCTATGATGACCAGGACTCGGACCATGAAATCATGAGCGAGTGGACGGAGAGCGGTGTCAGCGGTAGCACTGGAAGTCGCAGGAGCGTTGGCACCGATAGCATGGTTTCCGAGAGCGTCGTGGACTCGGAGAGTCTTGCTGGCGAAGAGGAGGTCCTTGTGGATGCTGCTTGAGGCTAGACAAAGATGATGTCTACATACTGCGGCGTCATTCATGACCTCATGTTTCGAATGAGATTATCCACATGTATTTGATGTTGACGATGGTTAACCGAATGCATGCGTGGGTTGGCCTAAGCTGGAGTAAGGGGTGTTTATTCAGGGGAAGCTTTTCTTATGTTTGAGTTACGACATCGATTGATTGTAATGAATGGGAATCGGCGTGTTGGTTTGATGGATTGGGAATTTTCTTTGACTTGTTCAAGTTATGCGTCATGCAGTGGAAGCAGGAATCAGGATCAACATATCTTCTCCTCTTCCTCATTGTCTGTTTAGTCAGAAAACAAAACATTGTTTGTTGAAAGAAGAAGATAGAATCAAAGATAAGATAGTCCTTACTTTCCCCCCTCCCTGTTCATACCATATACCAACAACGAATTAATGATCTTTACGATATTCATCTTAATAACCGTGATTTCTCAGTGATATTTTCGATGTGACTTGTTATTTGAGTGATTTCGTGACTACCTTGTACAAATATTACAAGTGATATTACAAGATCGCTTGTCGCCATTTCTCGTTACCAGCTGAAGTATGTTACACCTCTCCTCGTTCCATATGCATATGAATGAGATAAAATGACCAGCCAATATAGTATTACAGAATAATTCCTCCACATCGTCTTGCGTATCCATGGTCCTACTACAGCAGTTTCGTGCTCTAGCTTAAGCGATGTTTCATCTCGATCTTCTCCTTGCCGTCCATCCACGGACGCAAGCACTCGGGGATAGTAACGGCCATCTGTGTCTCGTCCCAGCCGTTCTCGAGAACAGCGGCCAAGACTCGAGGGATGGCGAGCGCAGTCCCGTTGACGGTCCAGGGGTAGGCGAGCTTGGCGCCCGCGCCGCGCATGCGCGTCGCGAGGCGACGGGACTGGTAGTCGGTGCAGATGCTGGCGCTGGTGACCTCGCCCCAGCCGTCGTTGAGGCCCTGGGCGGCGCGCGAGGGGAAGAAGGCCTCGATGTCGATCTTGCGCGTGGCGGAGGCGCCGAGGTCGAAGGACGGCATCTCGAGGACGCGGCAGTGGAGGCCGAGGGAGGCGAGGATCTCGGTCTGGGCGTCGACCATCTCGTCGAAGACGTCGGCCGTCTCGGCCGCGTCGGGCGCCGTCCACGCGAACATCTCGACCTTGGTGAACTCGTGCACGCGGTACAGGCCCTTTGTGTCGGCGCCGCGGGCGCCCGCCTCGGCGCGGTAGCACCGCGACACGCCGACGCGCTTCGACGGCAGCTCGGCGGCCTCGAGCACGCTGTCGGCGCGCATGCCCGCGAGCGGGATCTCGGCCGTCCCCGCGAGGCTGAGCTCGGGCTTGCCGCGCGCGGCATCCGCGGCCGACTGCGCGAGCGCGTAGATCTGCGTCTCCCCGTTCTGGTCCCGCGGCTGGAACCCGCAGGCCGCGGCAATGTGGCTGTACACGATGCTCGGGGGCGCGACCTGCCGCCAGCCCGGTATCCGCGTGATGCTTGCTAGTGCGTAGGCGACGAGGGCCTGCTCTAGCTGGGCGCCCTCGTCGAGAAGATAGTACCACCCCCATCCGGACGTCGTAGCGGCGCCCGCGAAGTCGAGGATTCCTAGCTCGGAACCGATGTGCACATGCGAGCGCCAGACGCGGTCAGAGGACAGAGAGGCGGACTCGAAGGGGTGTGGCTCGTTGATGTAGCTGAGCACGCGCGGCTCGTCGCCCCGCGGGGTGTCCTCTGACGTCAGGTTCGGGATGGCGAGGGAGAGGTCCGTCATCTCGGTCGAGAGGCGAGCTTCCTCCTCTTCAATAGTCGACAGGGTGTGCTTGAGCTGACGGGCCTCTTCTAGGAGCTCGTCTTTCGTCATTGTCCTAACGTCTCTCCTGTGCGGGTCGTTCGTTTGCGATGCATCTCGGGACGGTCCTGCTGCGGCGCCGTTGTCGGCCTCGTCCTCGTGCTGGATGGTGGCCGGGTTTGCTATCTGGCGACGCAGGGCGTTGCTACGCTCGCGTAGGCTACGGCCGTCCTTCTGGCGGGCTTGCCATTGGGCGAAGAGCTCGTTGATGCGCGAGGGATATGTGGCCTGGATCCTGTAGTTGCGCTCAAGACAGTTCTTCTCGTACAGCTCCGGGTTCTGGCGGATGTGCTTGATGTCGATGTATGGCCGTGGCGCGATCGTGGGCCGTTGCTGCTGCTGCTGCTTCTGACTGGCGTCATCATGGAGATCGGAGCGGGGACCGGGGCCGGGGCTGGGATTGGAATTGGAATGGGAATTGGAATCGGAGTAGAGTCGTGTGGTTGGGCAGGGATTGAAGTATATTCTTGTGGCCCTCGGCCGGACCAGCCGGCAGCAGCGTGAATATGTCAGCGATGGTCTCGCAGCTCTCATGGTGTTTCTTTTGAGAGCTGCGTCGCATGTAGCAAAGAAGAGCTGTCGTACAAGACGAGATGCGGGATGGACCGATGCGGAGTTAAGTTCTTTTTTTTTTAGTGCATACAAGTTACTGGCACAAGCGACTCAACCAACAGAACAGTTCCCATTTAGTCACTTGTACCTGCGGTTTCTTCTCCCGGTGGCGGACGATCGCCCCGCAGCCTGCAGGGTCTGTTCATTTGATGTCGTCGTCTTGGACTGCCGCTAACAGAATGCGCAACTACGGCAGTTGCCACCGGATGATGGGCCAAACTCCCTGGATTACTGCTTTCTGCAGTCTCGAAACCGATGGTGTCGAACAACATTTGGCTGAGGAGGATCAGTAAGAAGGAGAGGAGCAGGCAACCTCGAGATATGCCTGATTGCATCTAGCAACAATGTTGTCGAGAACGCTACTTTTCGAGACAAACTTCACCAAGACCTCGGGGGAAACGTGCTTCGTATTGGAATGATGGCAGCTGGATTGATGAACAGTTTTCATCTTGCTATACGAGGGATTCTGTGTCTACACAGATTCGCACAAGAACAGATATGCAAAGGACCTTCTGGGATATGTCCCGCCTGTTGTAATCAATAGAGAATAGAGAGCTAAGAATAAGCCCGACGGTAGTTAGCTGTTTACAAGACTACCAATTTCTTCACTTTGGCAATTTTCCAATTAGTTTACAGTACTGTATCTTCAAGTAACGAAAAGCCTCCCACAAACAACGCCTAGCCAAGAAAGAAGAGGTGCCGTATTATTCCAGCTACTTACAGTATTTTTTTTTTTTTTTTTTTTTTTTTGGTTACTCGAGCACAACGGCTTTCAGGCCTCCCGATTTCTTTTCACTTTGGAGGAGCAGGAAGAGTAAGTAAGATTTCCCCTTCGTGGTTATGCTTCTGTTCAACTATAGCATCAGCACATAAGATAAGAATCTTTCAGATACAATTTCATGGAAATAGTTTCACGGACATGCATTATGAATAGACTTTCAGAGAAATTTGCAGCGCCCCTCAAGAAATGTCTCCGGAATTAAAGACTTCGAGGGGACTAGTAGGTCAAGATTCTAGGAATTAAACGATAAGCGCAATGAACGAGGCAATTCAATTCATTAACGCAAAGTGCGGAAGGGTATCTATGAACAATGAAAACGGACTAGTTCTCGGAAGCGACAGGTTGTTAGAACAGTGATCCCCAGACGCCCAGAGTCCAATTATTCGGCTGAGCCGCCTGCCCTCGCATCAGCCCGCTAGGCCCCATGCTCTGTCTCTGGCTCGTCTTGACGTCCACCTCGCTGGGTCGCGATGCCCCGCTGGCGCCCTGCTGCATCCAGATCTCGCGGTCTATCGTTGCCAGTGCCGGGATCTTCATTTGCGTGGCTAAACTACCTCCGGACCACGGTCCGAGAGAATCGATGGCTCGGAGATGACCTTGTTCTTGGGGTCTATGGTTTCGCTCCTTTTTTATGAGATTCTCTACCTGGTCTACTTCTTGGGGTGTGTCCGCGGCCCTCACGGGCGGTGCCGTTGATTCGCCGTTGCCATTTGTTGCGTCCGATTGCACTGTGATAGGCACAGCCCCGTTGGTCGCTTGACGACTGCTGTCACGGTTGAGTTTTGGGTTGGCTTTGTATTGTTCGACCCCTTTCCCTCTTATCGGATCCCAGCCCTTTTCTTCTGCTTGAGCCGCGACCTCGTCGAAGATACGACCTTTTAGTCCGAAGATATGTGAACACCCTCCTGTGAAGATGATTCGTGACATACAAATTGCACGCACGTCCAGAGGTAGTTGTAGTAACGCTCGATAGACGAGAAGATGTACTGGGAGCTCGTCGTCATCGAAGCATGACGGCGACAGTCGAGTCTCGAAGAAAGTCGTCTCACAGGGCTCGGCCAACCGTGAGAAAGGTACTTCCACTGTCTTCGGGGGATTACACGAGTTTAGCGTGATGGCCATGGGTGAGTGATCCTCGGTTGGGGGAATCTCGTCCATCTCTTCTTCATGCTCGTGGAGCGTGGGAAGGCCTTCTTCGGCCGTCGTCAGAGGCGGCTTTCTTGCTGCTCCCTTGCACCACAACATGCGAGTTGCAACGTCCTCACATTCTTCAAAGCTGAGGGAGTCATCCAGCAACTTGTCTTTAGTCCTTTCGGTGGGCACCTGAGCTGGGCGTCCTTGAACTGCTTGTAGTAACAGTTCGTATGTCTCTTCTACGAGAAGCTTGCCGGCTCGGACGGTCCTCCAACTTTGCACCTCCCGGTACTCGTACACAGCTGTGACGGTTGTTTCATGCCAGCCGAGATCTATCACCAGGGCAGACCGAGTGCCCGCAGCGAACGCGACCATGACCGGCGACGAGAGTAAAGAGACGGTTGGAGCTTGGAACCGGTTGAAAAGGATGTCGAGGGTTGTTGACAGTAGAGGAATAGGCAATGTTGGAGGTACAACCAAAGTAACCTTCCTCGGTCTCGAATCGACAATCAAGTACCTAAAGAGGCAGTTGTTAGGTCACCGATATTGTACATAGACAGGTATGATCTCAAGAAGACGCAAACGTACTTGAAGAAGACGTCCTTCAACTCTCGCTCCAATTTATCCCCAACCAAGCCCAGGTCTTGCCCCCGGATGTCCAGCTGCCATAGCTCATGGTCGGCGCCCCACGGCTTCCCCGAGGCTCTACTACGCCATCGACTCAAGAAGTCAGGCTCCCACGCCCGAAAGTCGCCGGTGCGTCTCTGCTGGTCTGGACTGAAGACGACGGTTCTCTTCGGGGCGGCGTCGCCCGCAAAGCCGACACGCAGCTTCCGGGAGCCGATTTCGATAACAATGGGGTCGTCGTCGACTCGCGAGCTACCGGAGGGAGAGCCAAAGGTGGAAGTAATAGGCCGTGCGGGGGTCTGGGGAGGGCCAGTTGTGGTTGTCGAATGAGTGCCGGCACGAATGCTCGACACGGTCCGGTGGGGGAGGGTTGCCGGACCTGTGGTGGACGACATATTATTTTCTGTTAGAGCCTAATTGATAATTATGTGCTCTCGCATATTGGTCAAGGAAAGCGTCGTCGACACTTGAACAATAGTGTTCCTAAGCGCTTCGATTTAGTGCCCTCCAGCCCATGCTGTGTAGTTACTGTACGCTGCTACAATATTCGTTGTTCAAACGGGACGTGTGAGGCCGAGCTTCGGTCTCTTCCGCTAAAATAACGTACCTGTCTACATATGTACTTGTACCCACACAGACGGGAAAACAGTGAGGGAAACAAAGGCCCATCCGAGTGATAACTGTCTTACAAAGCAAAAAATTATACGACATATTACTATCATATTAGTATTTTGAAGACTGTTTAACTAGATTCAATCATCTTTGACCCAATATGTATAATGTACCTCTGTGTACAGTACTACCGTGGTGCTGGGTAGAGGGATCTACCCCTGCAAGTGCATGCATGGTTGCTAGTGGATACCAAGCTTCTTACAACACCCAAAAGTCAATACAACATTCCCATCACAAACATTCAAGGGATATTCGATATTATTCGGCATCTTGCTTCCAAAGGCCGCGATCATGCTACCTATAGTTACGCTTTGATTACTACTTGCCTGTTGCTAATTATATACACAACTCCCAGATGAATTGTCTTAGGTGGCTCTGGATGTAGTGCGCGTCATCGAGATGGGTATTAAAGGGTGAGCAATGCTACCCTTGGCAGACCTGCTCCGGCTACCAAGATCACTAACATTCAAAATAGTATATACAAGGAGATTGGTCCTGGAAAGCGTATATCCCTAACGAAACTCGCTGTTGAGAAGCTCGAGGAATCAGGCCGGTCCTTACGTATCGCCATAGATATCTCCATATGGCAGTTTCAAGTCCAAGCAGCGAGAGGTAAGACAACTAAACACACACAAACCGTCATGCTTTGTCGTCGTACTAACAACATACAGGGGGCTCCAACCCTGCCGTCCGCACTCTCTTTTACAGATTGCTTCGTCTTCTTAGCTTGGCCATTCAGCCCATCTTTGTTTTTGACGGCCCCAACAAACCAGCCTTCAAGCGGAACAAACGCTCCGGGCGAGGAGATGGTGTGGCAACGGCCATGGCCAAACGGCTTATCCGGCTGTTTGGCTTCATAATCCACGACGCGCCTGGCGAAGCTGAAGCCGAGTGTGCGCTGTTGCAACAGAGCGGCATTGTAGATGCGGTGCTCAGTGAGGATGTCGACACCATCATGTTTGGTTGCACTCGAACCCTGCGGAACTGGTCCTCGGAGGGCACCAAGGGCAGTAAAACACCCACGCATATTTCCGTGTACGACACTCAAGAGCTAGGTCAAGGCGCCTCTGGCCTCGACCGCGAAGGCATGGTTCTCGTCGCTTTGATGAGCGGTGGCGATTATCTTCCGGAAGGCATACCCGGCGCTGGTGTTAAACTGGCCTGCGAAGCAGCCAGAGCTGGATTTGGCAAATCGCTTTGCCAAATCAAGCGGGCCAACATCTCGGAATTATCTAGTTGGAAGGAGTGGCTGACATACGAACTACGGCATAACGAAAGCGGCTTCTTCAGGACAAGGCACAAAGCTTTGCACATCCCCGAAGACTTTCCAAACATGGAAATTCTCAGATACTACACCCACCCCGTAGTATCGCCCACAACGACCTTGGACAGATTAAGACAGCAAAATTGGGATCGGGAGATTGATGTCCAAGGTCTTCGCGAGTTTGTGCGTGAAACGTTTGACTGGAGTTACCGAATAGGAGCGATCAAGTTCATTAGGGTCCTAGCACCATGCCTGTTAGTGCGCAAAATGGTGCAACGCAACGCTGGGCAGGACGATGTGCCTAAGGACGCAAACGCAATCCAAGAAGAGGCATCTGCACTCGTTAAATCTATCACGAACAGACGTACCCATGTTAGCACAGACGCCACGCCAGAGCTACGCGTATCCTTTATCCCGACAAGTGTTGTCGGCTACAACTTTCAAGAGGAGCCTGATGAAGTTATCGACTTTGGCCGTGATGGCCTAGCACTCAACAGTGACGATGAAATGGAGGATTTAGCAGATCAAGTAGGAGATGCCGACTCTACCGCAAAATCGGGGCCAAGAAAACCATTCAGTCCAATAGAGACAGATTTACTTTGGGTGCCGGAAATAATAGCTAGGACCGGCATACCTTCAATGGTAGAAGACTGGGAAGAAGCACAGCATGCAAAGGTCGCGGCTCGTTCCAAGCCAAAGACTTCGAGACCAAAAGCCAAAACTGGAGGGGTGACGGCCGGCTCCCTAGATAACTTCGTTAAGGTTACGAAGAATATTGCGCCACCGGCGACAGGCATCAAAAAAGCAAATCCACCAGCGTCAAGACTAGGTTCATCACCCGTTCGAGCTCGCACCCCGCTGGATGCCCTCCCAGCTTCCCCACATACTAACACAACGGTGCTCTCATCCAGCCAATATTCGCAGAAGTCACAGCCCTCACAACCTTGTAAGCCCCCCACGACTAAGTCGTCCCGACCGAAGACAAACCCTCGCGGGGCGCCCAAGGCGGATACCAATACCAACCCATGGACTATTGCTAGCTCACAAGGTAGTCCCAGGGTTACCAAATATAAGACATCGTCCACCAAGACCTCGGAGCCCATTTTTATATCCTCTAGCCCACCTTCGTCGCCTCCCAAGGGTATTCATTCCCCCGTAGGCTATACAGGGAATAGCGGCAACCAGTACGAACCCGACCCTTTCACAATAAAACCGACAAGCCCCAGGAAAAGGCGTTCGTTCACCCCACCGAGACTTGCGGTAAACGAAGCAGATGTCCCAGGTCACGGGGCTATCAGAGACTCAAGCCCCACACCAGCTTCCACCGAGCAGTCACAGCGTAAGCTAGCCAGGACGGAATCATTACCCGTGGGCACGAGTCCGCCTACTCTTCCAAAACAGACAAGGGGATTAGCGCGAGCGCAAACAGTCGCTATTGAAACTATATCCCTTGATTCCGACGACGGTGATGATGATGACGACGATGACGACGAGCTCCCACCTCTCAGCAGCCTAATAAGTAGACTTCCCAATAACACGAGCGCCGCAGATCCTCTCGTCTCCTCATCGGCAGAAATCCCCGAAACCAAGTCAAGCACAGCAGCGAGCAATCAGAAGCAGAAGCAGACCACAGAGAAGAGACAGACAACGCTGCAACAATCCTTCGGCAGTGCCACCAGGATGACGAAGCTCTACGCGCCCCGCAAGAGCCAGCCGGGATTCTTCAAAGAGATCGACGTCACTGTCGACGAGGCCGATGCTCTCAAAGAGGAGTGCGCGGCTACCGCTGCTGCTGGGAGTAGTAGCGGGCGACGGGCGCGCTTTTGGAGGCGCAGCGACGTCTCTTATGTCGATCTTACGGGCGAGGATTAGGATGGCACGACGGGATGATAGCCTACCCTATGCACCTATTCTGCGTTGAGTCTTATCAAAATGTTTTCTCCTGCATTCTAGGAAGTCATCCTGCATTGTTCATGGAGTTGGAGTAGGGAGTATGCATGCATGCGTTGAATCATAACTAGCGTTTGTGTCCGAGTTAAAAGGCCTTGATGAAATCAATACGAGTTTATACATATTGTAGCACACTTGCATGTGGAAGGCGTCAATTTCTCCTCCCGAACTTAAGGTTTACCAAATGCTAGAATTAAACTCTGAATCACGCGTGTTCACTACTTGATGAAGGAAAAACTACGTGTAAGCATCTCCAAAGCAAATACGTAACATAAAACCCGTCATGGCACAATCTTAAGATTCATTCGTTGATTTATCTATCTCATAAAACTCGTATTTAGTCGTGGTATCTGACCAAGTATACTAGGTACTGTAAAAAAGACGAGTCATAAAAATAAATGCTAAAAAAGGGGGTATCGTGTCCAATATCCGACCAGTCGACTAACAATGGTTGACAATACGGGGCCAGAAAGCATAAAAAGGGGAAAGAAAACGAAAACGCACATCCCGCCCGCCATTTATTGATGGAAGACGAAGACGCGCAAAAGCAAGAGATAGGATAGCGCAGTGGAGGATACACTGTACTACGGGTAGAATGGCATGCATCAGATCCGCCCCCCCCTTACATGCCCCATCGTAGTTTCATCTTATATTGTCTAGCAGACGTTCATAACTCATCACATCGTTGCTTCGTTCACCTTCAAACCGTATCTTTTTGAATATTACACCAAATAATGAGATACTTTTCCTCACCCCTCAGCATCCCAGGGTAGGTCTCTCCCAAGCACCTCGATACAGGTGAGATAGCTCGTCATGTCCGCAACAGGTTCGTCCGTGCCGTTCGCGACCCTTTCGAGCTCGAGCTCGAGCCCGGTGCCCATGAGGGGACGGACGATCTCGCGAGCCGCGCTCTTCAGCTGATCGATCCGCTTCTCGAACCGTCTCAGGTTATCCCGCGTGTATAGCTCTGACGAGAGCTTGAGGAAGCGCTTGCACTCGTCGTGGCCGAGATATGTCCCCGTCGCCGATCCTAGCGTGCGGTATGTGCGACCGATGGCCGCGAGCGTCGGAACCGTGGTTGTTGATAGAGCTGTGTTGGCCTGTGCTAATGGCGCGGGCCTGCCTCCACCATCACGGGGAAGACGATCTGAAGCATGTTGCCTCGTGCTAAAAGAAGAAGAGGAGTGTGGCGCTGGCGGGGGAGGCGGTACGGGCGGCGGGCTTGTGTGGTCGGCCAGCCACTGTCGGAATAGCGACACGGCTAGCCAATCCAGGTACGAATTCTGCGGGTTCACACGCTCGCCACGGGAATTTGTGAGGCTGAGCCTGAATAACTGACCCTCGATGCGACTAACGGTTTCCTCGAGCTCCTCTACTTTGTCCTCGATGATGTCCAGTACGACCCCCGGAAACGATGTGCGGATGCTGCGTTCCCCATTCGGCCACTGTCCTACAACGTGAATTAATGCCTCTTGGAAGATGACCTTGCTTCGGCTGAGATAACCTAGTCGTAGATAACTGATAGGGTATTTGGCGATCTGCTTCCAGAGCCGGCCCTGAAATTGTAGAAGGTGGTGGTCGACACGTGGCCCAACGACGGCGAGAGCATCGTATTGGTCTGCTAGCGTCAGCAATGACTTGCACTGAACATAGGCATCGATGATGCTGATCCCGTCGAGTACTGGCGGATAGTTGTAGAATATGCGAAATAGGTTGTCGTAATCGCGCAGCAGGTCTTCGTCGGCTTGCGAGAGCGGTAGCGCATTATGATTTTCTGTTTTCGGGGCTGAAAGCGAGAGGTTCGCGACAGAGCGGAAGAAAGAATTAGTCGAGTGTGTGCGTGTGTGCTCCCCTTTGCTTCGAGATCCGTTTGGGCCCGCCGCGCCGTTCCCGCCGCCGAAGAGCGAAGTCGTGGTTGCGGTCGCCGATGGCTTCTGATTGCTTGCGTGACCATTTGCGTTGGCCTCCCTCTGTACTAACATCGGTATGTCGTCTTTATCCACGCCCGAATCCAACTCATAACGCCACCGTCTCCTCGGCGTGGGGGACGTCGCACCCGGTCTAGTAGCTACATCACTCCCGCTGTTGCTTCCCGCGTCTTCGCCTATTTTCGACAGTTCCCTCGAGGACGGTTCTGGGAGCTGTGGTAGCACGGTGGCCTTGGACCATTCCTGGCTGGTGCTCGCCTCGAAAAAGCCCGAGCATCTCGTCAAGGTATGGCGATGCAGCAAGTACCTATTCTCCCTCCCGCCAGCCGCTATTATAATCTCAACATCGCCGGAATGACTGAAGATGGGAAACTCGTTCTGGGGTACGTAGGAGTTGCCACCGGCGTGGGAGCGATTATACCGCTTGCTGCGGGACGATGCATGCGGGCGGGGGAACGTGCGAGCAGACCGGGTGGAGACGACAGAGGAGGGCCCATGGAGGGCGAGGGAAGAGTGGTTGTACTCGGGTTGCGAGACCATGAATACGGAGTGCGAATGGTATTGTCGGGGTGGGTTGGGAGGAGGATGAGGACGAGGATGTAGACGAAGATGATAATGGTCGAGGGCGAGGCTTGTTTCGTCGGTTGGTGATGCACAGTACCTCTCTCTCTCTGGTGGTCTGGATCAGGGTATTATTAATTGGTCCGTAACTAGCCGTATGTGCAATCAATATTGACGGCTTGCAGACGAGAACGAACGAGGGCGGAAGAGAGAGAGAAGAGCGGTGGTTGTGGTGTCAACACCGTCGCGTGCACGACCAGCGTGGAGATGGTGGTTCCTCCTACAACCGGCACCCCTGTTCGATGTATTCCCGATGGCAAGCCGATGGTGAGCGAGCGAGCGAGAGATGTGAGGGGCAGCCTTTCGACGATTAGCGGATGATAACGTCAGATGTTCCTTGTCATCTCTATACACTTTGCAGAGGTAGGAATAGAAATAGAAATCCTTTGATACTCTACGGAGTATAAGGATACAAATACAACCTACCTAGGTAGGTAACTACTACTATATATGTCAAGTATGATGGATGAAAACAGTGGACTGGACTACCCGCAAGTGGACTAACAAGCTAGCGAGGTAACTGGGTACAGATTGATAGGTTCAGAGCGGGGGAAATCAATATGAAACAAAATTTAGCAGCAACATCGAAACATCGGGGGAAAAAAAGTTTCTACATACAGATATTGACAGCTGCCCTTATTAAGTAAATTCTCAAGCTTTCTTCAGGTATTTATTTCGGCCACGGGGGCAAGCCGAATTCTGTGCGAAATGAGGCTGTGCTCTAACCTTCGCCACACCAAATACCGGGAATCTAATCTGGAGACGTTCGGGGGTCGGATTCGGACGAAATATTAACCTGAAGGACAACACAACATATTTTTGAAAGAGTGCGGTGTAATGGGAATAAACAGTTGTAGTAGCAACCACGTAACAAAACCACTGGGTAAACACAATCCATTCATGCATCCATCTAGCTCGAGGCGACCGTCGCGTGCTGGCGCGTTCTTCTTCGCCAAGATGCACGCGATGCAACCAGTGTAAGCTATTACCTATAGGTATTTCGTTACCGCCTTACCAACACAACACATCAGAGGCAGAGGATCTCGAAATGTAACCATCGGCTCCCAAGAAACCAATGGGAGCCTATCAAGTCCGCTATCTCCGCTCGAGCCCTCTGAAGTGCGCACCTACCATCCTCAAGAGTTACCATCTGGGCTGTTGAATAGACAGATGATTCCTAGCCAGTCATTGGTTGTGAAGGTAGGAGCCTCTTATCACAGCCACCTCTTCTGGTGTTTCGCAGAACCGTACCTTTAGACTGAAGCTTTGATTCGCCGAATCAGAATTATTGGATAGGATGCAATCTTAGGGGGGCGGGTACATTCACCGCTTGGCCAACACTGCTCATGTTGTGACCCAATTGTTGCCCAATCTACGAACGGATTCCAAACTTTTCCAGATATAAAAGGCCGTTCCCAGCCGATAAAGCATTGGCTGGAAATGTTTTTGAATGCTTTGCACGAATGATGAAAAAATCCATTGTATCAGAGCAGGATACCTCTATCGTACAGGCTACCCACTACTTGGTTCCGATAACTTAGCCCCCAGATTCCCAACCCATTTTAATTGCACCGACTCCCACTGGGATGAAAATAATGTAAAAAGACAGTTGACGAGAAGCAAAAAAAAAAAAAAAAATAGGAACCCGATTCAGCTCCCATGTACTCCGAGTGCACCCCAAAACAACGTCGCCAGCGCTACCAAATCACACCCAAGTCAACTTCGTGCTCCTCGTTTAGCTCATGTCCATTTCAACTGTTGTAGACCCTTGGGGTGCAGACATCTCGATAGGTCGTGGAGATTCTGCTGCTGTCATCACCTCGAGACCCTCGAAGACTGGCGGTGTCGACTTCAGATTGGCAAGGGTTTGGTCAACGGTTCTACTGACAAGCTGGCCCTGACGTAGATTCTCGGCAAAGAGGAAGAAGCCTTCAGAAGCCTCTACAAGATATGACTGCAACCCTTTGCTCTCTAATTGAATCTGAGCATTGGTTATGGGGAAATGGTTTTCGATATAGCGCGCCCAACCACGAGCAGCGGCTTGGATATGCTCGTCTTCGCTGATGCGCCTCCATCCGATACCTAGGTGAAGGGTGAAATTGTCGACAATGGGTTGGCTGCTGACGTCGGCGGATAGTCCAGGCGCAGACACAGCAGGGTTGATATCGCGAATAGGGCTCACTCGCCTCTTTTGGATTTCAGCGCCAGGTAACATCACTGCGTTCATATCCAATCGTTGGGATTTACTGCTACGGAGAGATGGTCGTGCTTGTTGATCGAGAGCGCGAGCCTCGTCGTTCTTGCGCTTCTCTTCTATAGCGGCCTTCTCTTCAACCCAGGTACCGGATTGACTACCAGCGTTTGCGACATATGATGACGGCGACTTGATAAGCACCATGCCCTCGCCGTAAATCCACTCGTCTTCTGGCTCTTTCATAGGCTCAATCGTCTCAAGCTTAGCTTCCTCGACATCAAGGTTGACGCCGGCTTCGTCTCTAGAGCGTTTGCGGCCTGCCGTTGACGGAGCGCCGGCAGATTGGGACAGACGTGATGAGGCTCCCATGGGATGGACACGACCAAATGGAGATGACTGGTGTGAAAAGGAAGGCATGCCAAACGCGCCCTGGGGTGCACTTGGGGCCATGGTGAGAACGGGCGAAGATGTGCGTTCGAAGAAAGACATTATGATCTGTTAGCACTATATTTCAGGTAAGATATCAAGAACTGTGTTAGATGTTTGGGAGGCCTATGTGAACGACGGGTAAGTATGCTGGGGGGAAGGATGTCAACTATGCTGGCTGATCACAGATGGGCGTGGCTAGCGGCTTGATATGGATGGGAGGCGGGCAGAACTAATTGATCTGGGAGAAGTGAGTAGAGGATATTGGGAGGTGTGTCTCGACGATAGCGGACGATGGCGAAGCAGGCTGCTGTGAAAATGCAGAGTGGCAGGGAGAGGAATGATGTCGAGGTTGGTTGTTGGCTGTCAGCACTGAAGGTGACGGGTGTAAGTCAAGAGTTGGTAGGGTTGTGTGGATAGGAGAGAGAGAGATGGGAGAGAAGGTGTGGGAGCAAGTGAATAATAAGGACGAGGATGGGATGGAACTACTGTATGGGTGGATGGGATGGGGTCATGTTGGTGTGAGAAAGAAATGGTAGAATGCAGAGAGACAGAGAGAGGCGGAAGTCGAGAGCAGGCAAAGCGCAAGCCAGCCGTGGGAGCTTCGCATATGCAGATGGGACTGGGACACACAAAAGAAGGGACAGCCAGGATCACCTATCTTGGGAAGTACCAAGGCGGACGGGCCTACACCACAACAGGACAGTGTCTGATGATGTATGACGGGTGGATACTACAAGATGCGCACTGTACTTGACTCGTTCAATACCCGCGGTGTAAGTTTATCAGACAGAACTTGCAGCAAGCCTGCCTACTCCATAAGAAGCCTAGTGGCTTTGGGAAGCTGAAAGAATGAGACTTACACCAAACAGCCTACATACAGGAGGTACATAACATGGTACATCAATATTTTGAGAAGGCAATAAAGCTTCTTTTGCTGTACCTAAGACATCCATCTGTCTTGGCCCAACATGTCATGTCTGCCCACATCGTTCAAATTTATAATTGTTGTCTCGCCATAAGATGGTCACGGATCGTCTTCACGACAATCGTAGGAAAGTACGGCAGGACTGCCGTGCTACCTAGCGTACAAGTCTGCTGTAGAGATCGAACAAATCAAAGGCGGCCTTGGGCGACTTGGGGGTCTCGGGGGTCATGCAGAGCATATGGCAGAAAGCGTGCTAGAACCAATGGAACCATAACCACATCAAAGACACGATTGGCTCAAAGGTTGCGTTATTCGTGCCAGAAGTTCAGGGCCCCCCAGCCCCCTTCTTGGCAAACCTGGGGCCAAGAAAGGCAGGCAAAACATGTCTATGATTGGCCACGACAGCCGGATCGGAAGAATCCGTACGGAAGATCATTTCTGGCTCTGATATTCCCCGGTCAACCGGATTCCGTCATCAACTAACCCTGTTGAGGAGCCGTTGCACTTACATACTTACCCTTGGCTGACTAGTGCCGAAGTCGGAAACCCCGGGACAACTTTGGCTGCTAGATCGATAAAGAGGGGACTTGTCTTTACCGGATACGAAACAGGCGACGAATGGGATGGCAGGGCAACTTCGCTTCACCTAAGAGCGAATTACCGAAATCCTTTCAATGGATCGGTTGCTGTGGCATCAAGTATTTGAGCCCATGTCAGATGCGAACAAGGGGCAAAGAAAATGGCAAAACCACGCTCATACCAGTTGTCACGGCGTGACCTCGTTTTCAGTGCAATCTTTGTTCAACCACCAAACATTCTCCGTTATGAATCGTTGCATTGATAATGAATATCTACATATATAACCTGGGGCTGGTTCAAGTTTGGTATCATACCTATGCTCACTAAGCTTGGATAGTTCATATAGGCTGTCCCAGGTTGAAGTCTCTTCATCAGGTTCGGGCGTCGTCTATGAGCTGTTGTGAGCCGAGCCATCGACTCAGCTTTGGTTGCGAAACGTAATATTCTAGAGCCTCATGTCTTCTGGGTTCTCGCTACTCTCGTAGAGACATTTAAAATCGCAATAACCGATTTGATGTGTATACTAATTGGCAGTAGAGCGTTGTACAGGTTGTCTCGTCACAATAGCCCGCGCCGGGGCCGTATGGAATCCATATAAACGACTCCGGTGGCGCGCTTCAGGCAGATTCAACGGCGTCTGTGGCTGCAAGGAGGCTGGAAGGGAGTCATCATAGACCCTGAATCTATGGCTGTCCATAACCGGGCTACCAGACCCAGCTCTGCTCAGTTGCGAGGCAAATTCTGCATCCCTTCTCTGTACAGGCGTGGGAGAACCATGCCTTGGAAAGCGCACGATAGACTCGACAAATCTCGCGGCGGAACTGAAAATCCGTGATCCTGTGCCACTGGACTATTGATGTTTAGCAATGTCTGTGCTAGGCTCCCGAGGACGATGAACTTACTGGAGGGTATTCATCTGGGGTTGTTCGAGCCGACCCTCTCGAGCATGGTTGTCTTGTCGGGGTAACGGGCAGCTCTTGAGTGATGTTCCTCTATTCGAACATCCACGTCAGTATAGTGCAACCTGTAAGGTGTGACATACACGCACCGACGGAAGCGATTGCATATCAGAAACCACACGCCTTTCCAAGGAAAACGGCGGAGGAAGAGCAATTGGTCGGCTTATATCCTCGGCTGAGTCTAAGCCAGCTGGGGCGTTCGATGACTGGCTCTGCGAGGAGCGCGGCTCGTTCGGGTTGACAGAACCTGTAGAATCTCTCGTCTTTAGTGGCCTGCGTGGAAGGCATGGAAGCAGCTTTGAACCTCCGTGCGTTCCCATCGTCTTGGAAGGTTTGGGGACTATCACAGGGTGTATCTGCTCAAGTTCGGGATGCTCTGGCTCCTGGCTGTTCTTCGTAGGGGATGGGACTTTAGGTCGAATTGGGAGTTGCCTGAAGGCACCCTCTTTGACAAGATAGTTCTTGAACCGACGGCGCCGTTCAAACTCCTTTACCTCTGTTATGGTTAGGGAGATGGTAGTTGGCGGTAATCGTAGCATCTTGTGGAGATGATTCAGTGACTTCCAGTTGAATTTAATGATGTGATTATGCGGCTGGCTTGTCTCTGCAATGACACAGTCTTCTTGATGATGGGTCGAATAGCGAGATCGATGAAGCTATAGACTATATCTCATCTGTTGTATTTAGAAATAGCCTTCACTATGGAAACATCGAAGGTTGAAGCTGAGATGATGATGATGACTTGGCTGGCTTATCTGCAAAGACATTGCATGTTGAAGACTTACCAGGTCGATATTCTTAACACATGCGACTATTACATGACTGGAAGTCTGAACCTTGAGGAATACTTTCTTCGAAGCCCGAATGACACATGGTGACGGAAACTGGTACCCCGTCATAGGAGGGCGCAATGGATGGAGGGTGTTTTGTGCGACCTGCAACCACGCATCGGCTTGATGAGCGAACGTCATGTTCTGATCGTGTACCTACCTCGCAATGACATGTTCACATTCGCATTTCATGTTGCTCTACTACGGACGGGGTTATTGGCCTATTCGGGGATCAATATGAGGTACATGTAGGTAGCAGACTTTGTATGTATGCCTTTCGTACACTAGACCTTTCTCCCTACGAGCCAGTCGAACCAGTGTGATCCGTTTAAGCAGATCGAGTAGTAGGTAGGTATGTATGTAGTGAGATGCAGCAGGTGGTGAGGTGGACGATGACGTCGGCCCCTAATTCTATTTGTAGGAAACATAAAAAGTCTGGCCGCTTTCGCTGCTACCTCATTCATGTACACTACGTAAGAGGCAAACCAACTCACACTACCAGGGGTTGCTAACGACTACGATGGTTAGACAAGGCTATCACAATTTAGAAAGAGAAGTGACATGACAAAATCATTTCCTACCGAGCCTACCTTTGTGTGTGCCCGTCTCTGGTGGGCCTCGACAAGGAGAGCCGCAACTCGAATTAGTATAGACTTAGGTAAGGTATCCAGCGTAAATCACCACTATACTTCTAGCGGTAGGTAGTCCGTCTCATGGGACGCTTTGGCGGGCCATCCGTTCCAATAGGTATTAGGTAGCTTAAGCCGCTAACAAAGGCTCCAGGTCTCTTAACGAGTGGTACTCGAAATATCTCGGAGACCAACAGTATTTCTGCTAAACTAGGTACCTAAAGCTATGACTGGTGGGTACCTAGCTAGCAGGTAGGTAACCTCTGTAAATTAACCTCTTCCACTACATCAAACCGCACCACGTCTACATCCATCCACCTTCCGGCGAACATCCACCCATTGAATATAGTTGGACGGGCTATCAATAAACAGGCCGGCCCTGTCCCAATACATACCACATGCAGTAAACAACTCCCAACACTGCGAAACCTCATTTGCTCTGCGGCTTGCTGTTCTGGTTACGGTTATTGTGCCGTGTCGAAATTGCTTGCGGATGCTTGCGGACTAGACGTGCACCACGTAATCTACCTAATCTGCGGCCTTCACCACATCGGGACCTGTAAGCCAGTGCAGCAGTACCGTGCCACCGCTGGCAACCTCACTTAGCAGGTTACTGGAGGTACTGGAGGTACCACCTTATTATGTCCTGGTGCCCTTATGCCACGATAACCTCCCTCCCTCTCGACTGAGTTCAACGAATAACTCCGGCCTGGTGGTATGGCCCTGCAATCTATCCACACTACTAGTCCGCCGAAACGCATCGCGTTAGCCACTCTCGTTGCTGCGCGCTGCCCGTGCTTGTCATCACCGCCGCACCTCGTATCCTGGTGCCTAGAAGGGAGCGATCAGTATCGAGGCCTGCCCCCGAGAACCCAGCCACCGTCAGGGAACAGCCATTCGCTCTATAGTTACTCGTGGACTGCCTCAGCCAGTTCATGAGTGATCAATCGTTTGCAGCGGCGAGAGAGCACACCGGAGGGAGTTGCTGGCATTCCGCCCCCGTGGTCCACACACCTATGATTGATCCCACTACCTCGCACCACGTCCAGGTCTGATTGAGTTAGTAACGGTGTGCCATCTGTGACCGCTACGTCCATATCCAGCCATATCGCTCCCACGGCGCTACTATGAGCAACGACTTGAGCCTCTCGAGGGCTCTAGGTGGCCTACGCATCGCCAACCCGGACGATGCCACCCCGAGTCCCCCACAATCCCATCCTACCAACGCCGAATCACTTACGCCAGCCCAATCAACTATCGACACCTTCACGCCTGACACCGAGCTACATAAGACCCAGAGTAGGCCACCGATCACCGAATCGCCAAGGACAGCTTTGGCTTCCATGGAACCAGAGCCTTCAAACTCGTCGTCTGCGTACACCCAAAATGGTGCAGTGCCATATGCCAATATGTCCTCGCGTCCAGCATCTGCTCTATATAACGCTGCCCCAACGGCGGCTGTGAGAGATCAGGCCGCAAACTCTTATCACATTCTGAGAACCGATCCGTCTCGGGCCACGGCTCACAATGAGTCAGGGCGGCCCGCTCCTGAATACTCACCCCCTTCTCAAGAGTTCAATCACAGAGATCGCTTATATAACCAGAACCGCCAGGGCCCCCCACCTAGTGGAAACGGACCCTTGCCTCCCAGAAGGAGCTCGAAAGGGATGGGTGGTGGTTATGCGTCCGTCCCTGGCGTGCCGGTAGCACCCGAGCCTCGTGGTCGCGGGCCTGATCTACCCGGGTCAACAGGAAGTGAAGAATGGAAAGACCGAGGAGCTGCTGTAGGCATGCGAAAAGAGGTCGACGCAAACGGCAAGACAATAATGAAGCCGGTGAAGAAGGGGGTTCGTGACTTCCAATTTGGCACAGTTCTAGGAGAAGGATCATACAGCAGCGTCTATCTTGCAACCGATCGGCAAACACTCAAGGAATATGCAATCAAGGTACTAGAAAAGAGGCATATCATCAAAGAAAGGAAGATCAAATACGTCAACATTGAAAAGGACACTCTCAATCGTCTAACAGAACACCCCGGCATCGTCCGCCTATACTATACCTTCCAAGACGAAAACAGTTTGTACTATGTGCTGGATCTCTGCAGTGGAGGCGAACTTCTGGGAGTACTGAAGAAGACTGGCACCTTTGATGTTGAGTGTACAAGATTCTTTGGGGCCCAGATCCTAGATGCTATCGAGTATATGCATTCTCGCGGTGTAATACACCGTGATCTTAAACCCGAAAACGTCCTTTTAGACGATCAAACACACGTCAAGATTACTGATTTCGGCACTGCGAGACTGCTAAGCGACCCAAGAGCAGCACAGGCAACAGGACGAATTGAAGACATGGGTACGAGTTCTAGGAGTAAAGAACAGGATGATAGCCGAGCAGCCTCCTTTGTTGGCACAGCTGAGTATGTCAGTCCCGAGTTGCTTACCAACAAGAACGCTTGCAAGGCTAGTGATCTTTGGGCTTTTGGATGCATTATCTATCAGATGTTGGCCGGTCGTCCACCCTTCAAGGGTGGTTCGGAATACTTGACATTTCAGAAGATTGTCGCCCTCGACTATGACTTTCCTTCCGGCTTCCCCGCTGCTGCACGAGACCTAGTAGAACGTTGCCTAGTTCTGGACCCAGCACAGAGGCTCACAATTGAACACATAAAAAACCACGAATTTTTCGAAGGCCAGCAGTTCGGCAAGATTTTATGGCGGACTAGAGCCCCACGGTTACGTCCTTATGTACCTCCGTCTCAGGAACCTAAGATCATACAACTGAATGGCATGTCCGGCCCTCAACAATCGAATACAGGGTCGAGGCCCCACACCGGTGGTAATGGCATCAACGGCGGTACACGTACACCGGGACGCCTCATCACCGATATACCGCCGCCTTCTCAACTCGACATTGAATGGTCTCCCGTGTTGACAAAAACAAATGAAAGGATACTACGGCTTGGCGACCTCTTGGTTATGTCAGCTGCAATACCAAATAGTCCGTACAACAAGGGGGAAGAGGGCCACCGGAAGTTTACTCGATTTTTCGGCGGTAGCACCACAAAAAAGAGACAGAGGCTGGTTATGATCACTTCCAGTGGGAGGATTATCATAGCACCTGCGGGGGGCGAAGAGAAGAAGGCAAAGCACGAAATATCCCTTCTCGCCCCCGACTGCTCCTGGAAAACCCAAATTGATGCTAAAGGACAGGCGGTCTGGTGTGTCGATTCGGTATGTGCTGTCTTCTGCTTTTATATTCGTGTGCTGACATAGACTAGGCTGGCTATCACTGGACTTTCGAGGACGTAAAAGCGCCTTCATCTCTCGATACCTCGCGCCCTACTCCGGATGATTGGGTCGAGACTTTGCAGCAGGCCAAAGATTTTGCCGTTTCTATGAATATGTCTGGGTCGTACGCTAGTGAAAACGGCATTGGCGGGATATCTTCGCACATGTCAAGTCCTGCAAGTACATTTGGTCCTGAAGGCTACAGCGTAAATGATCGATCTCATCGCAATCATTATAGCCGAAGCCAAGCGAGCTTAGAGGACGCCACAACTACTAAGCGAAATCGTTTCAGCAAACGGCAGTCTAAGCAAGGGCTAGGTCCAGCATTCTAAATTGGTATTTCTAGAAGTGCTACTCTCACGGGACGAAGCCCGTCGGCTATTTCAACTACTTCCCCACACAGCGTTGTCGTGAGTTCCCCATGAGTTTTCTTTCGGCATAGTATAGCGAGGCGTCGGCTTAGGTACGTTGAGGTGATCTTGGAAGAGATTCAGTTACGAAACAAAATGCATACTTGGCAAGGATCTTGTCCCTTTTTAGTTATATTTTTAACATAGCATTGCAAGGTAGTCGAGTGCATTGTAGCCCTTGTTGCCGCTTTCTAGACGGATTAGAGGGGTTATGCAAGGATATTATAATACAGTTCATAATATACCATCGGTCACCTACCTACCTACCTACCTACCTACCTAGGTAGGTATACCTAGCACACCTAGGCATGACTTTTTGGTGCCTAATTGCGAATTCATATCGCGTCATAGTAGGGAGATGCTGGCTTACCTTTCTGTAGAGTTTGCGGGTTGGCATAGGAAGACCGTAGAGGTTGAGAATAGATATCATAAGAGGAGCCGAGCGTAGGGCTAGATTATAGGTACAAGAAAGAGATGTGCTTACACATGTGCAGTCGTGAAATAGCACAACCTACCTAGGTAGGTCATTTGAGAACCTACCTAGGTACCTTCTAATAGGTATTGATGACACTAGCCACAATTCAAAGCCTACCTAAATGGACCTCAGCGCCACAGTATTGCACGCGAATGGCATATCGGGTTAGGCGTGGTTATCTAGTCCAGCGGGCTCCAGGCCTGTCCAGGGTGTTTTGTCCGGTTCAAATTGCTGGTCAACCGGACTGTTATGAGGAAGTGCTCCACCAACCAAGATCCTAACCGCAACCCGTTCGGATGCCAGTGAGCGCGCAACGAGGCGGACGCGATTTGACGACAAGGCAAATTTTCCGGCCATAGTAGTCGCACGCTAGAGACCCGTGGCTCGACCCCAGCTCTATCCACCTGTCCGCCCATTCGCCCATTCGCCCATTTCTAGCACGCACCCATCCACGACCTAACCTTGCCGTCGTTGGTGTCTGGCGTCGCACGCCGTCGTCGCCCCCAGGCAATCACGTCTCACAGATAGGTCGCAGCGTCGTAGAGTCACAAAGTCACAGAGTCACAGAGTCGCGAAGTCGCTGAGACACAGCAGTTGCGCAGTCATGATGCAACCGGGCTACCGTCCTTATCCGCAGGGTCAACCGATGGTGGTGGTGCCACCACCGCAGCAGCAACAACAACCGCAACAACAGCGGACGCCGCACTCTGGGGGCCAGCGGCGGGGGGGCATTGGTATGTGCGATTCATTTTGTTTCATAGGTTGTGCAGTTGAGAGCCAGGTGCCGTGACTGTCCTGCCGTGATGGATGACGGCGAGGTGATCCATGACGGAGGGCATGACGAGGAGGGATATCTATACCTAGGTATAGGTATCCGTATGGTATCGATGCGATGGCATGGCATATGGCATGACATGGCCACAGATGGAGCAACCGCGACTCGCAGCCCGTAACCCGCAAAGCTCCAGTCCGCGCTTGTGATGTGCAAACCCCACAACGCGAGACAATTGCAGCTCCACTGCCCGATCCTTGGCTTCGGCTCTGGCTCTGGCTCTTTTCTCGGTCCTGGTTGATTGTTGTCCTATCTGCTCATTGATGTCCACAATATCGTACCGCACATCCGGCGCCTAATCCGTCTCACACCACCGTCCATTGTTGCGCTGTGTGCTACCTATCCCCGACCTTGCCGTGGTCTTTGTACCCGCTTGAACACCCATTCTCATTTTATCGTCTTCTTATCTCCGAGTCCACCGCTCCTCAAATTTCCGTCTCTGATCGTCTGTAATGCAGGTCCCATGATGTCGTCCGGTCCGCATCACCAGCTCCCTTTGACCCAGGCGCAGATAGCCCACCAGCAACAAGTAGCCGCCACGCAGTTTGAGACGGCTAAGCGTCGAAGTCGCAAGCCGACAGACAAAAACCTCCCCGATGGTGTCGATGACTGCATAATAGGCGATGTGGCGCAAAGGTATCGAGACTTGAGAGACTTTGAGCGAAGACTCGATGCGACTATGACAAGGAAGCGTCTTGACATCGTGGACGCTGTCACTCGTAGTGTCAAGGTTTGTATAGCATAGATATGCCGTCTGCTGTTCCTGTTGCTAACAATGAGCATCGCAGCGGTGGAAGACACTTCGAATATGGATAACCAACACGGCCGAAGATCAGATCTGGCAGGGCAATGGTCTCAATATCGATACCTTCGATTTTGACTCAAATATGGAACCTGCCTACCGTGTCAAGATTGAAGCCCGGCTCCTGGATGACGATAATGATCTCGATAACGACGATAATGACGATGAGTCCAAGGACGCCGCAAGTAGCTCCGACAATCCAGATCGAATGGAGGAAGACGGCCCTTCCGAACCAAACCCCAAGACCACAAAACCCCCAAGATACCGAATTTCGCATTTCTTCAAGGCACTTCACGTAGACTTCCCTACCAGTAGAGGAGGCACTGAACAGAGTGTTGAATGGAAGAAACCAGAGCGGGTCGGGGGGTCTCCGAACTTGCCAGCCGCCGCCGATTTTGATGAATTGACTTTCAAGCGTCATGGGGACGAGAATCTCAACATCGTCATCAATCTCATCAGACACGAGGAGCCTGAACGCTACGCCCTTAGTCCCGAACTCGAAGATATCGTTGACATGCGCGAGGCAACACGGCAAGAGATTGTCATGGGAGTCTGGGAATATATCAAAATGATGGGTTTACAGGAAGACGAGGAAAAGCGACACTTCCGCTGCGACGAGCTTCTACGGAGCGTAAGTCACCACCACCAAACACGCAGGGCACATGTGTCATAGCTGACAAGAACTTAGGCTTTCGGTATTGAAACGGGCGCCATTCCCGCACTCACAGACTACATCACACCTCATCTCCGACCCCTTCCTCCCGTACAGCTCCCCTACACCATTCGACTCGATGAGGAGTTTCACAAAGATCCCCAGCCCACCGTTTACGACGTTCGCGTAGCAGTCGATGATCCTCTGCGGGACAGAATGAGTGCATTCCTGAACAATGCAGGATATGTGAGCATGTTGAAGGAAGTTGCGTCGCTGGATGAGCAGTTAGCGATCATCATCCAAGCAGTTCATGTGTCCAAGGCCAAGCACGATTTCCTCAGTTCGTTGAGCGAGGACCCGGCCACATTTGTGCGGAATTGGCTAAGTTCTCAGAAACGAGACCTCGAGGTGATCCTGGGCGAGGCAATGAGAGGCGGTGGTGAGGATGCAACGGGAGATGAGTGGCGCAAGGGAGGGACAGATAGTATCTGGGGCACAGTCAATGCCCGTGAGAGTGTTAACGCTTTACTCTCCAGAATGCCCGCTCAGCCACAGCCTAGGTAATGAGTATGAAGAACGGGTGCTTGTGTCATGGGTCTGTGTTGGGCTACCTATAAGGCATGGTTAAAGTGGCTGCTTGGAAGGTCCGATTGTTGGTCCGGTTGTTAGTCCAGTGGTTCAAAAAACAAGACACAGCAGGCGGCGTCGCGGGTAGGCTTCATTTCTTGTACTTGTAATTGTATCGGAAGTGATATCCCTTATTTCGAGCTGAAGACTGGCATGTGGTATCTCACACCGGAGCTCGCATTTCTCCCGTGCATTGTTTCCGGGAGGAATAGAGAACTAATGGGACGAGGGTGCGGAGGGGTAACGTTGTTAGTCAAGTCCTAAAACCCTAACTCCGAGACAAATAGAGCTCTTGACTTGGCATTTATTGCTATTAAAGGAGACTGAGCCATCGTTTTTGGAGAGGAAGATAATCGTAAAAAGCAGCAAAAGGCTTCTTTGACGGGCGCGCTATACTTATAACCCACCCGTTCACTGTCACACATAGCATATAGCGGGGTATACAACCAGCCAGCGGAGCCGCGTACATATAAGAGCCTACTCATACTCATATACACAACATCCCAAGTAAAATACTGCAAAGCGAAGGCAATAATATGTCGGCAGTCTACTCTAGCCAGAATACGGCCGTCATCTCCGGCGGCGCTTCGGGCATCGGCCTCGCGCTCACCAAGAAATGCGTGGGGCATGGAATGCGAGTGCTCGTTGTCGACTGGGACGAGAAGAATCTCGACGCTGTTAAATCGGCTCTCGGTGATAAGGTCAGCACCATCAAGACCGATGTTAGCAAGATCGAGGATTGGTCTGTCTTGAAAGAAAAGGTCGTGGAGGAATTTGGAGGTTCGTTATACATCCCCGTTTGCGTCATATCATAACTTCAGCTCTATACGAAACGTATATAAAGCAGAAACATCCTTCGCTTGCAGTAATTTTATTTTTCGCAGCCAAAACATATTACTAACCGACCTTATACATAAAACAGGAAAGATAAACCTCCTAGCCCTGAACGCAGGCGTCTCGGGACGTGTGTCGTTTACAGATGCAGACACATCGGGATTCCAAAGGATCCTCAACACCAACCTCTTCGGCGTGATCAACGGGATAACAACGCTTCTGCCGCTCGTCAAGGAGTCCTCGCCGGCGTCCGTCGTCATCACGGGAAGCAAGCAGGGTATAACAAACCCGCCCGGCAACCCTGCCTACAACGCAAGTACGTACCCCAATTAGTCTTGCTTGGGTCCAGTCTTCTATAAGTTATAATTTCTGACACGCGAATTCATTCGTGTAGGTAAAGCTGCCGTAAAAACGCTGGCCGAACATCTCTCTTACGACCTCGCTACCTCCCATCCCGCCGTTTCTGTCCACTTGCTTGTGCCTGGGTGGACTTGGACGCAGCTCGCTGGCGCTACTAGTGGACGGGAGAAACCTGCTGCTGCTGTAAGTTCTGATCCATTTGCTATATGCTAGGGCTTTCTCTTCTTTCTTTCCTTTTTCCCTCCCTCCTTTTTCTATCTTGCCTCTATAGCTATATTTGAGGGCAAACAACTCTGGCTTGGGCTGGAGCTATGTCATTGTCAATCAACTTTCCCATGTTCATCAGCAACATCAATTACTAACTCCTAATAATATAATAGTGGACGCCTGAGCAAGTCGTTGATTACTTGGAGAAGAAGATGGCCGAGAAGCAGTTCTGGGTACTCTGTCCGGACAACGACGTCACCGAAGACATGGACAAGCGTCGCATGCTATGGAACACGAATGACGCGCTGCTCGGCCGGCCACCGCTGAGCCGCTGGAGAGAGGAGTACAAGGAGGAATTCAAGGAGTGGATGGAGAAGAAATAGTGGCTCTCTTATCTTCTGCTCTCATGTTAACAAAAAAAAGGGGCTTACGAGTGTGTAAAAGCTTACAAGCAACGAATGGAGAAAAGGAAGGCACTTCGCCAAATGAACTAGACTGAACTGACTGAGATGACTATATGCACTGACTTATATGTACCTGCCAGACAGACATACGGGTCTTGACTGAGAGCAGCCTTATGCGCCATGAACTACAAATGCATCTGTATCTCTACCATGACTGAAAACCCCCCTGTTAACGCCTAGCTGCATGCATGTAATCTCCGTCATGAAGACCTCCCCCCTCCTCTATGTCTGCTCGTCAACCCTCTCTCTTGGGCCTCTCTCGAATGGTATCTACTATTCGGTACTTCTTACCTACGTGGGGGTTTATCCTAATCTTCCCATCCTGACCTTTACCACCAACTGTTAGATGCACGACACCAGCTACTATCAAACGGGTTGAGGCTGTCGTGAAGGGGGTATGGGATTCGGGGGCATATTCTTAATCTGTTTGATGAGGAACTCCCTCTCGTCGATGAACTGCTCGTCGTCGGTGCGGTCCTCGAGGAAGTGCGACAGGAAGTTCAGGAGTTTATCTCGATTCATAAGCAAGATCTTCTGGACGGCGATCGACTTGTGAGGGTTGGCGACGAAGACTTTAAACACGTGGAAGCCCTCGTACTGCACCATCTTGCGGTCGCTGCGCAGCAGGTTCATGCAGATCTTGAGGTGCTCGCCTCGGTCGACGTAGGCCGTCATGACGTTGTAGTTGGACCGGTCGAGCAATATCTCGCCCAGCAGCTTGATAGATTGTCGCTTCGTGACATAGCTGTTTGACTGCACCAGAATGCTGTTGTACTTCTCGAAGAACAATTCGAAATTGACAGCCAGATACCGCGGAACGAGCTCTTTATGCTTAGTTAAGAGTTCCTGTCAAACTCTTGTTAGCACATAAGCTGAGAAATCACAGAGTTGTGGAGAAAACGCCATACCCGAAACGTGGTAAAAGCATCAGCAGCAACTTCAAACGAACTTTTGTCGATCCAGTCAAAGAACCGCCAAAAGACGCCATTTCCGGTCTGGGGCCGCTCCCTGTCAATAGCCGTCACGCCCTTCAAGCTCGATCCCGGTTGTTCCCCGTCGTCGTAAAGGATGATGGCCGCTGCCGCCTCGCTCTTCAGCACTTCCCGCAGGACAGTGCCCGCCGGCGTCGCGCTCTCTTTGTGTTCGTAGCCCCGACATAGCTCCAGCAGGACCTCAGGCCGGTTATTGACTACGTAGCTCAGAGCGACGGGATCTGTTTTCGGCGACGCTGTCGGGAGCCGGAATCGTAAGACGTATGAGAAAATGACCTGGGTATCTTTGCGGGCTTCGAAGGGGAGGCGGTGCAGGTTCTGGGCTAGTAAGAATAGGAGGTCCTCTTCTATCAGACCGGTGACTAGTAAATACACCTGTTCGGGCGTGCTCTCGTACTCTGCCCGTTGGTCACAACTGTCAGCGCATGGGTTTTTGGAATTATCGGACTCGTTTGCTTGCATGTCTTCGTACCTGGCATTCCCTGCAAGGCCAGCTTCATCTGGTTCAGGACTTTGGCCAATTCCTCGGCCTGGTCACGCAAATGGTACCGTCAGTGCTCGATGTCAAGGTACAACCAAAATCTGACATAGTGGTCTTAGTCACCTTCGCAGGGCCGCCGGGGCCGTCCAGCCTGAGAACATGGTCCTTGGCTTGTTTAGACAGGTCGATGGTGTTTGTCCGAGTCCTGCCCCTCCCGAAGAGGAATGCCATGGTTCCTTGCCGTCCACGGGTTGGATTCTCGGGTGGCCAGCGGACTTATATGCGACAAACGTCGGCCAAGGTGTATAGTGCAAGCAAGGCCGCAAACAGCCAAGGAGTTAACGGGTCGGTCCTGTTTTGAATTCTCGTCTGAAAGCCGGTTGTCATTGCTGGGTTGGGTAGGTAAGAAGGTACCTCTAATAGGTGGATGCTCAATGAGGGTTCCTTTCAATGCTGCATGTCATGGCCCAAGATCGCACAGACAAAGAAGAACTGGGTTTCCTAGCTAGAGTATTCAAGGACCCCAATGCATCATAAGGAAGTTCACCTTGTCGCTTCTGACGTTGCAATCGACTACCCGAGTTTCGACTCCTTATTTCACCGACACGGGGATCTGGGTAGCTAGCTGCCAAGGGTTGCTTGGGCCCATTGGTCGCAATGTTTATTTACAGCCAACTCAGGGGACTGATTTCCCTATTTCCTCTGAACCCGGCCTCAACCCGGCCCCTAGCACGTTGCCACGAGCCATGACGAGCCCCGCCTTGCCTACCATTCCGGGCTTGGCGGTTGTTGAACTAGACTAGGACGATAACCCTAGTGGAAGTATAACGGTTCAATACTGTGTAAGCCACATCCTAAATACACATTGACATGTAGACAATTGGCTACCTTGCATCCATGTGGGTTTCAAGGTAATTAACTATCTAATATTAGAAAGGGATTGACTGTTTTCGAGAGCGAATAGATAGAATAAACTGTCAGAACAGAGCTGACCAGGTAACTCTGAATGTCGGGAAGGTTGCTAGTTCTTACGGTATCGGTCGGGGCTAATCCTGATGAGGTAACACGCGGGGTGTTTCAAAATTTATGATTTGCTGAGAGCGCAAGCCCCAACGCGCCAAGGTCGAACCCCGCGATTAGTGCCTTAGCTGAAAGTGCCCCGCGGTTGTTCGCTTTCGCATTAGGTTAGGTACTTTGTGAATACCTACTTCTCTGGCCCTGCAAATTTTGTAAAGAGTCGCTTGTTTAGTTGATCTCGACATGTCGTGGTAGCGTATTTTGTAATGTCCATCGACTTCCTGGGTCGCCGTCAATAAAAAATAACGAGAGATCAACTCCTTCGAAAGCTAGGTTACTATCGACACTTATTTAAGTATCATCACTGTGAGACTTAGTACCTACCTAAGATTAGGTATTTGATGATTGCCTATAACGTCTAGGTCAAGTTGTCCCATTGAAGAACCGTCGAGAGACATATTGGCTGGGGCACCCATGGAATCCGTATCGAAATCACCAAGAAGTTCGGCCTAGCCAACTACAATCACAAATGCCGCTCCATCATCATGAGATACCGTGAGGAATGGCGTCACACTATTAAGAGGCTTGGGCGGTGGATCGATTTCGATAATAATTACAAGGCTAGCTCACAGATTTGCTCGTTCCTGATCTGATATATCAGGTTGCGTGCTAACATTAGCCAAGACGATGAATCCCGGTTTCACGGAGTTGGATTGACGGATCTTCAAGCAATCGTTCAACAAGGGCATGGTTTACCAAGGACACAGAGTCATGCTGTATCTTGCGGGAATGACCACGACCTTCAGTAATCTTGAGGCTAATCAAAACTACCAAGACGTCAGCTTTCCTTTGGCCTAGCTTGGGCGACGATTTCTTCATGGACCCTACCTACTAACTGTGCACTTGCGACCCACCCTGATGTCGATATGATAAAAAATCCGGGAACCACTACACCCTATCAGAGAAACCATAGATAGACAACTCTCTACAAGGATACTAAAAAGGGGAAGTTCAAAACTCAAAGGAAAAGAGATGAAAGGCTGGCAATACAGGTCATACGAGGAGTTCAAGGATGTTGCATTCAAGGTCGTGTTGCTGTCGAAAACGACGACGTCGACAAGGCTTGTGCACACCAAGGTCGAGACTTTGCTGGATATCTCATTTGCGTCCGCGCACTGACACGCCGCTCATCTACCGCGCCTATCCCATCTTGGTTCATTTGTATCGGCGAACTCGTCCAAGAAATGGTCAAGAACATTGAAGAAATGCACTACGCGCCAAGCTTTGTCGAAGAAAATAGGTTTGGCAACTGGATCGTAAATGAGCGTGATCAAGGTTGTTGGGGTGAGGATCCTCGAAGTGTCCATTTCCTTCCTTATCCTGTCGTGCGACAAGATCTTTTCGGCTTTGAGATTGAGCGCTGCGCTGCCCGTATACACAGGTTTGTTGAGCTTGCCAGAATATATCGGGGGCGCCAAACCATCGGCCTTAAAACACCTCCCAAGACATTAGTGATCCATTCCAACCCATATTACTTGGTCCATGTCAAATCTGGCGAAACCTACATCACAGAAGAACCGAATGTTAGGGACCTGGTACTGATATCAAGTGAAGCGAAATATAACGTGCAGTACTCGGCGGCAGCCGACTGGTCGGTTTCTCGGTAAGAAGCTCAGAAAGCAAGCACTACCCAATGTCATTACTGACGAGGTGAAGGAGCACATCAAAACGAAGTTTACCATGGTTGTTGAAATTAAACCCAAAGAAGGTAAATGTATCGCACGTGAGATTATTAATCATGTGCAGCGTCTACGTAAGTTGGCCGGCCTCTAGCCTACAGATGATATGAAGATGGAGGAGTATGACCCCAAGGACATTGGTTGTCCAAGAGCTAGAAACATGAAATTGCACAGGTGCAAGACGAAATTCCTGACGAAAAAGAGGAGGGTATTATCATCGAAGAGAAGTTCAGAAGGCGACTTTATCGCTTCGACTGCTAAAACTATAGAGCAGCTATGCTCGTGAGATCTGGCTAGATATTATAGAAATTTAACCTTGAAAAGGAATGCAGATGGGTGGCCAGCTTCTCCTGTGTAGTTGGCATCATGTATTTCCCAGGGACTATGGTCTCAGGCTCAAGATTCGCCATGCTTGATGGGCTTGAAAGCATATGCTTGTTGCATTCCAAACCAGTGGTACATGATAACATAAATACAAAACTATTATCGTGTTTTCTTCGCGTGTTTCTTTGCTCAAGATCAGTGTCTTGCTCATCATAGATTAGACTTTTAAGGTACTCACTAAGTAACAGTCTTTTAATTTCAGAAACTCATTGGCACATTTGTCCTTATGAACGGAGTTGTAATCAGCAACGATGCATTTCCCGTACACTGCTGCCTTCAGGTGGTTGCCATAATTAGCGGTCGATGTTCGCAAACATGATTGGCGATCGAACTAAGGGCGTACATACCTCAGTTGAGCACTGTGAGACTGCAGTAGCGAACTTTTGGATTGGGCGTGTGCGCGGCTGCATTTTGAACATGTATTTGTAGCGACTAATATGAAGTACTTGGAATAGAGCTGGAATTCGCTGACGTCGAAGCTTTCTATGGTCGTAACTTATTTCTCCATAAAAAATGGTTAAGTATGTTGACCTTTAGCTCTTTTCACAACATCGAGAGCGGGATTCTAAAGGTACTTTAGCAATGCAATCAATTAAACACTTTTTGGTATAGACTGGAGCGGCAAGGTGATAGGAAAGCGGGTCATAATATGTATACAGTGTGTAAACGTCACAATAACTAACGTCCTACCTGACCAACTAACCGCGACGTAGACGCGCCTCAAAGTTCGAGACCCAATCCTTTCCCTCTATTGCTCAAGGACTGCGCAAGGCATCGAAACTTCACAATGCGCCTTCCGCCCTTGTTTATGACGACCGGCTCGGCTTGCGATTAGAACGCGCAGCAGTACCTCACATTTGCAAACAACAAGAGCTCCTGGGAATGCTCTATAACGCGAAGCTCCAACCTTAGCTTCCCATGCGACACCACCTCCATTGACATGGATGGATTTCCTAAACAGAAGCAGCCCGCCCGTCATGCCTCCGATTTCTCTGCTGAAGAGGCCCTCCAAGCCCAATTTCCACCTCCCCAGCCGAATCACCATGAAAGTGCCTTTTCGACTATCGGCTCGTCCGACATGGCTCACATTGTCGGCATTGACCGCAATGAGTACTCCGACGAAGGTCAGTTACCGCTGTCTTTCTATTCTCATCGAACATTGCTTCTGACTCTCGCGCTCTCTGGTAGACATCAAGGTTGTGTACGAGATAGTTGTTCGAGCCGAGACAATCCTCGCCGAAGAGCTCACGCCATCCTCTCGCCTCCCAACACATGCTCTTTTTCTTGCCTACGATGAGATCCTCGCCGAGTATGGCCTTGACCCGAGTGAACGTCATATCAGCAAGCTGGTCTTCATGGTGGGCGGAGTCAAGGGTCAGAAATCCTTAATGGACAAGTTCAAGGCTGTGATGGCGCGAATGAATATAACCCTGGCCATTGAAGAAACGCAAGCCCCCGGGAGCGAACACGAATATAACGACCTCCACAATTTTGATGATGGATACACGTCTGCTTCTCATGCCGCTGAGGCCGAGTCTACTGATTACAAGTCCAGCTCCGATTATGCGCCGGATGTCTCGACAGACTCACTCGACATAGCTCAAGAGAGACATCTCGCCGACAAGGCGGTGACTTTTCGGAAGCGACACCACGCCCAGTTCTTGGCTGTGGCTACTCTTCGCCAATGGCACAACACTGCCCACTATGTTAACTATCTGTGCGCACAGTCGGATGCAACACGTGAAGCAGAGCTGAGAGAAGTGCTTGAAGACCAATTTAATGCCTGGAGGGCTCTCGCTACCGAGACAGCACATGCCACACCTAATAATGCCCATCCAAATGCATACTCAAAACGCACGGAGAGAATTGCGATCCGGACATACGAGATCTTGTCAACCAAGAAAGCCCTAATAAAGTGGCGGCAATCACTCCAAGATGAATACCGGAATAGTCGGGACGCTAGACTGCCGGCTAATCAGCTGGCTAGGCAAGAATATGACAATGACGATTTTAAGGAAAATCCTCAATTAGCTCATCTTGCACAGAGAGCCCATAGGAATCTGGTTCTGTCACGGGCTTTTACCTCATGGTCAAATAGAGTCGAGGAAGAGGACGCCAAAGCTGAAGCCGCTACCGAAGCCTACGAAATGGGCTTAAAAGCAAAGGCTTTCGGCTTTGCTCGGAATCGCTCTGTCATGGATGGCATGAGAAAAGTGTTGGCCAGCAAAGCCGGCAACTCTGTTGACTGCCCTGGCAGCCAAGAAGATTCTCCGGATATTAAGCAGCTTGAGTTACCAGTCCCGGCTGTTACGAAACCTATCTCTGCTGTATCAATTCCTTCTCGGTCACGCCCTCAGTCTCAGCGACCGTTGTCCTCCGTGGCCATTGCTGCGGAGCTTCAAACTAGGAAATCTCTTAGTAACCAATCTGCTTCCTCAACTACGCGACCCCCTGCCAATATTCCTGTTACTACAGTGCCCCCAGCTCCTATTTCCCCTAAGGGTGTAATTGCTGAGGCGCACACCTCTGCTGCACTTCCGGATGAACCCGTACTCGTTGACGAACCCATTGAAGATGCTGATACTTCTGATGACAATCAGCTGGATGAGCGAACTATGTTAGCTCGAAGACACATTTTGCGTATGAGATACTTTGGTGCCTGGGAGACATACACAAGTGAAAACATTGTGAATGCCGAGAAGTTTGGAGAAGAGAGGCGGAACCAACGGGTTATGCGATCAATATTAACCTGGCGCGAACAAGCTGCTTCTCGGCCACAGCAGGCTGTGGAGCTCGAGATCGAGTTTGAACAACATAAATCCCATCGAAGAGCAACAGAAACAATTCCTAAGTGGAGGGAGAGGGCTGGTCGAGCGGCCCACCGTCGTGAAAAGGTTCTCAAACACTACGCCGAACGAGCTGAGTATTATTCTAAGACTACGAAAGCGCTACCTGTCTTGAGGGAGAAAACCGAACAAGTGAACCAGCGAGAGAAAATATTGGGGCTCTACGCGGAACGGACGAATTACTACTTGAGGACCACACAAGCTTTATCGGCTTGGCGAGAAAGAGCACAGGAGGCTTCTCAAATACATCAGCTTAACGAGTGCTATGGAGAGCGTGCCGATTATTACTACAGAATTCGAAACACGCTTTCTAGGTGGCAGCAAAGGACCAAGCAAAGACGAAAGCAGAAACTCAGGGAGGCACATTTAGAGACACGCCGCATAGTAAAGAGGGGTATGGGAGAGCGCTGTATCAAACAATGGCGTCATAAACTTGAGCCGAGCTATGAGCGCTACGAAATCATGAACGTGGTCTTGGGAGAGGCTCTTGGGGATCGTGAATGGCGGGAGACATCGCAGGCCTTCACTATATGGCGACACCGGACCCAGAAGCGGGCCGAAGCGGCAGCCACAGGCGATATCATGCTCAAGCAGAAGGCTATGGACCAGTGGCAGGACAAGGTGGCATTCCATAGAGACCTGGAGGTGGAGGCAAAGGAGCACTGGCAAATCAAAGCAAAGTCCCGGACGCTGAAGAATTGGAATCTGAGATCCCTTCAAAATGCGAACCGACCAGAAATGGTCGCCAATGCATTAGAAAAGAAGGAACGAAAATTACTACGGCAAAGATTTGAGACATGGTACGGCCGAACAGCGGACAAGCTCGTCCCTGTCGAGCTACCTGACGGAACCTACAGAAACGTGGGCCAGGTGGTTGAAGACGCTCGACAGCAAGCTGTTGAACAACAGGCCCGAGGATTTTTACATACTTGGAGAGCAGCGGCGGAAGCGGCGGAAGCGGCAGAAACGGCAGAAGTAGACAGCAGGGCGAGCCAAGCGCAAAACGAGGTGTACGCACCGACACCCGGGCGACCGCAACTCCTGTTCGGATCTTTTGCCGCAGGGCAGAATTGGACTACGACGCCCCTAGCACCTGTGCCCAACCACACGCGTTGGCATGCCCGGGATTCGACGATGGGAAGGTCGGAGTTCAGGGCCCGAGTTAGCCGTTCCGAACGCGCAAAGAATCCTAAGAACCTGCGAGTTTCTTGGGCGGCCTAAATGGCGAATTTGGGTTGGTTTGGATAAATCTATAGCCCGTTAATGTATATATTTTGGTGAAGCGGTATACTTCGAAAAGGCGTTACAATAGCTAATGACATATGAATAATAGTATAATGAGGCTTGAATTGATTCCTGAACTACCAGTTAGGTACCTATACGCGGAGATAGCTGTTTTGAACCTCAGACCTTCTGTGCTGTGGAGGTGTTTATATACTTATGTAGGTAGTTATTCCTTAGCCGCATACCCCACGTCATATTGCAGCTCCCAAACAGCTCCAATGAGGGAAACTAATACCTAGGTACTGACACGGGTCATCAGTCAGGCTGCGCTGCCCCTTGAACCTGGCTATGTCGTATGTCAGCTTCAAATACCTACAACTTACAGTAGATTTCATGCTTGACGCTTAACGATGCATACCGGGATGAGATAACTGATCGACGTTTGCAAACTAATAAACTACTGTAATATACATACGGAATAGGAATCGCGAAGCGAGCTAGCTACCCGAAACTGACCTTTCCGCGAAACCTCCGTTACCTGTCGCCCGATCAGAATTCGTGTCGCAAAACGCGCCTCTCCCTCTGATACCCCTGCTCTCCGTCATTATCATCAGCCCGATCGCTTAGCAATGCCATACATGAACAAATCGTGCCAATAGTATGAAGGGGGTCCTTCCAGGCAAGCCAGAAGCTAGTCTTCAAGCTATCGCGACTGGGTACTGGGACGGCCAACGGATTATTGTCTATATCACTGGAAACGCCCTCTCAATTCTCTCGGGGCCCGGCGCAGTCCTGCACACCATCTACGATGATGATAGTCGCAGGCTTGAGGCCGTTGCCTTTGACGAGGTCTCGGGGAAGATAGCAGCTTGCACAGACGGAACCGTGAGGATATATCGACCGATGGGCCACACACACGACTCTCTCAAGGTTAGCCGTTCCAGCCGAAACATAGCTCTACGATGCAGCTAACACGGTTGGCCGTCTGCAGTGGGCGTTACAGGCTACCTTCGACATCGAAACCGGCCCGACACCGGCTACGCTCTCCTGGGGCAGCGCCGAGGAGCTTCTTGTCGGACGATCCTCCCTCTGGCTCTACGACACCGTGTCGACGCCTCCTACCTGTCACTGGAAACAAGAACTGGCGAGCCCGGCCAGATCTGCACTCCTCTCATACGACTCATCCTACATCGCGTCTGTCGGTTACCACGATCGTCTAGTCAAGATATGGCGGAGGTTGAATTTCGGCTCGGAAGAGGTCCATTTCGACTACGGGTACTTGCCACACCCCCGAGCCGTTACGAGCATACAATGGCGCAAACCATTCCACGTCGACCAGACAATCGAGAACGTGTTATATAGCTTCTGCGCCGATACTACCCTACGCGTATGGACTAGTTTAGATGCCACTGGCGGCAGCGCACTCCAGCTCTGGGGGAAGCTTGATCTTCGGCAGGCAATTCCCCAAGACCCTAGCAGCAGCAAACATGATGTGAGGTGGGCATTCATAATTGGCCAACGAGACCTTGCAAATGCGACGGAAAAAGTGGTTCAAGAGCAAGGAGAGGGTAAAGAGAAAGAGGATGTGGCCCTCCAGTACCTGTTATCTATTGCCAACAGAGACACGGAAATATGCGTCGTCTTTGATGGCAGGGGAAGCATGTCTGCTTGGGCACTAGAGAACGTCAGTAGCAAACCAAGGGGAGCCAATAATATTGACAATGTCGCATTCGTCAAGTCGAAGGACTTCGAGTTTCTTAGCCACTCTATCACAGCATCGCATGTCGAGATTTTGAGCTATTGCAATAAGTGTTCAGGGCATCTCCACGTCCTTTTTCACCATTTTGATGGAAACATTGAAGTATTCGAAAGCAATATTGCAGACCTGCTGGACCCAACACCAAGATCTGGCCGCTTAAGTCACCGAGCTACATGGTCTGGACACTCTGGCGCCATCAAGAAGATAGTAAGAAATTTCAGCGGACGCGCCATAGTGTCGCGGACCGAGAAGGGCGAGACCGTGGTCTGGAATCATCAACGAAGCAGACTGCTTGGACACAACATCATATCAGAAGATCGGCATATCCATAGAATATGTCTCCTGAGGGGCGGCCGATTTGTTATTTTTCTTCACCATGATACTCTCTCAATCTGGGATTGTAGAACCCGTGTCCATAAGCTGCTCGGAGACTGCAAGTACAACATCCGCGGCAAGCCGCTCTGTATTCTGGTTCTCCCCCGGCAAAACGCCGAGGACGTTTCCGTGGCCCATGTAGCGACCATCACATCAGAACAGCGCGGCATAGTGTGGGAGATACGTCTACCCTTAGATTCTAGCAATGTGGATGGGTCAAAAAAGAATGGACGTGAGAAGCTTCTTCGAGAATTCTGTACTTTCGAACTAGAAGGTGCCGGCGATCTTGCATACGTCCTACCTGCAGATCCTGCTGGCTCAAAGCCCGTCATATCTGGATTCCTAGATGTGTTTGCCCGTGATGTTGCAGTGTCCTATACCCACAGTGGGCGCGTCGAGTTTTGGACGGCTAGGGTTGATGCTGCCCGGGATCGGGTTGAATGGCTTTCCACATCGTCGATGGAGACAGGCGTCTCGGAACCTGCTCTGGTCAGCGGAAGCATGATGAAGAAGGCCGCTCTTGTAAACCAGAACCGGTCGGCGTTGACGATATGGGACATCCGAGGTGCACGACTGGAATACGAACAAGATTTCGAAAGCCATAATACGGTTCAAGACCTTGACTGGACCTCTACGCCTGACATGCAGTCTATACTTGCGGTGGGGTTTCCATACCGGGTCATACTACTTTCGCAGATGCGTTTCGATTATCTAAACAAAGGTCCGGCCTGGGCTCCGATCCGAGAAATCAGCATTAGGGAGTTTACACCACATCCTATTGGAGACTCGACGTGGTTAAGTAATGGGAACCTCATAATAGGCGCCGGAAACCAGTTATTCTTGTATGACAGAAATTTCGACGAAACGAGCGCCCTCGTTACGAGTGTGCGAACACACCACAAACCCACAACCCGAGACTTATTTGAGGTAGTGCAACAGTTGAACGGACCACTGCCGGTGTTTCATCCGCAGTTCCTTAGCCAGTGCATCCTGGCAGGAAAGCACCGACTCGTGAAACGAATACTCCTCGCTCTAAATCATACTTTAAAGTATCATGTCGAGGGCGACGCAGTCGACGCCTATCTCGGCCTTGACTTGGCTGAATTTTATATGGATACATTTGTAAGTAACCCGAGAGTAATCATAAATTCCCTCGAAAGTGTGACTAACAGTATAGTCTGCCACTGGCATCAACGTCAAGGATTCGTCACATATTACACGTCGGATGTCGTTCGACGACACTGATGAAACTTTCACAGAGGAACTTGCAGTGAGCATTTGCGAGAGACTTCAGAGCATACCGTTGCCTCAACTCTCTGGTCATGAACAAATCCAACTAGTCGATATCGTGGAATGCGCTGGTCTTGTGGAGAAGCAACGGCGGTCTCTCGATGAAAATGGAGCTAGGTTCATGGTTTTCTTCCGGCAGCACGCTTTGCGGAAAGGTAGGATCAACGAAATTCACATGTCCTGGAGAGAAATCAATTGGGCATATCATTCCACTAGCCAGGACATTCTCTTAGATTTTGTCTCCCGTAACTACCACGGAACTATGACATGGGAGAATGCTCGGGAGAGTGGCATATTCATGTGGTTATCCGATGCCAATGCGGTGGTAAGTCGTCATTCTTGCCGGATCCGTTGATAGGAAACTAAAGATACCTACAGAGAACGCAATTCGAAATCATCGCACGCAACGAGTACACAAAAAGCGAAATGAAGAACCCCGTTGATTGTAGTCTGTTCTACTTTGCCTTGAAGAAGAAAGCTGTTCTCCAAGGCCTCTGGCGCATGGCCACCTGGAATAGGGAGCAAGGCGCGACACAACGACTCCTGGCAAATAACTTCGAGGATCCCAAATGGAAGACAACGGCGCTGAAAAATGCATATGCTCTGCTCAGCAAACGTCGCTTTGGTATGTTCGGTCATTGTTACATCAGTTAGATTTGCTAACATCAAAAATAGAATATGCAGCCGCATTCTTCCTTTTAGCAGATCACTTGCAAGATGCAGTCAATATCTGTCTGAACCAGATCAGGGATCTACAGCTTGCTATCGCTATTGCCCGGGTCTACGAAGGCGACACGGGCATCGTTCTTAAAAGGCTGTTAGAAAACGAAGTATTGGCCGTGGCCTCACAGGAAGGGAACCGATGGCTTGCTTCGTGGGCATTCTGGATGCTGAAAAGGAGGGATATGGCTGTCCGGGCTCTGATAGTAAATTCAACCACCCCAGCAAGCGTTCGTGTCCCAGAAACTAACTGTGACCAGACTCCTGTCTTTACACTTCTGGATACGCCGGCGTCGCCCGATCTCAAGGCGAAGTTGTTCCTTACCGACGACCCAGCCCTGATCATTTTGTATTCGCAATTGCGACAGAAGAGTTTGCAGACCCTCCGCGGCGCATCGAAAGTTACACCGCGAATCGAATGGGACTTCGTCATTCACAATGCAGGGCTTTACGATCGCATGGGCTGTGATCTGCTTGGTCTTGATCTAGGTAAGTTCATGTCTATATATACGCAGTGCTACTGGCTACATTATACCTTGACCTACTTTACTCCGAACTTGAAGATTGACCTGGAGGTCTTATAGTCCGCAATTGGGAATTCCTCCGTCTCCCTACGCCGGCGCAAGGTTTCGGTGGCGACGTCGATCCCACGAAGCTGCTCCGCCGCCGCAGCTCGCTCATCGTCCAGGACATCCCGCTTGCCCCGGCCGTCCCCACCGACATGAAGACTGGCGGTCATGCTGCTAAGCCGCCGGCGACTGCGTTTCAGGAACCTGATGCAAACTCTCTGCTTGATTCATTTGGGTTCTAGTTTGGAAGGTGATGTGTATTGAAAGACCATCTGCTGACGTTATGAATTCTTGGTCCTTTGCAAAAAGACGTAGGATGCTGTTTCAATATCCATTTAAGTATTAAAGTCAGGCGGTGAGATGGTGGCGTATTGTATATAAGGTGGGGGTTTATTGATAGTAGTGTCAGCTAGTTTTACCAAGAGGGCTGGATCTGTGTATATCAGAGTGGTTGGTGTAAGCTGAATGAGACTAGTCTTTCCTGAATCCAGCCGGTTTCGTGATAGCTTAAGATGTGTACAAGTTTTGTGATATGTGTTTGAAGGGTATCTGATTACACTGTGCTCTTTATATATGTTGTTGTAGGTATTCACGAATACGGGCTTACGCAGTATATTGCACAAGAAGGGTTATTTATCCTGGTATTTTTGTATAATGGATGCGACGTAAGTTGGAAGTGTTGATACTTATCTTGCTGATTAATGGCGCTGGGGGTTGGGTATAGTCTAGTGTACCGTCTATACCGTTTAAGGATAGCTCAAGCCAAAGCAAGTACTCAGATGACCAATTGGGAATCTTGTTCTTCCACCTTCATTCCTCTTGATACCTTCAGTCTCCTTAGATATCTCATCATGAAAGCGTAAATCTCGCATCAAATTGAATTTGTATTAAGTTCTATTTTCTATTTTTAATAATACACTATCTAGTCTCCTTCGCGTGATTCCGCCGCAATAGCCATGGCGCCCGATAGAGGAATGAACGTAATAGAGCCCATACCGGAAGCCGACGCCGGAGTCCAAGCCGAGGAAACGAGGTCACCGACATCCTCTGGGGAAGATGATCCGCCCGTCAAGTTTCTTCCCGAGGGCCGTCACTTCACCTTCCGCGGCGTGGCGGCCGGCTTGCTTGTCGGCCTGGTCATCGTCTTCTCTAATATGTACTTCGGCCTGCAGACCGGTTGGGTCAGCATGATGACCATGCCCGCGAGTCTGTTGGGCTTCGGCATCTTCCGTACGCTCTCGCGCCACTTGAGCTTCCCTTTCACGCCTGTCGAGAACGTGCTGGTGCAGTCTGTTGCCGGTGGTATGGCTATTATGCCGCTGGGCTGCGGCTTTGTTGGTGTGGTACGTCTACTTATTATGGGCTGGTCATAAAATATGACGTACATGTATAAACATAACTGAAATTGACGAGGGCTTAAATGTGCCATTTAAAATAACCGGCGGACTAACTCGCTGCCTATAGTTGCCCGCCATGGAATACTTGTTGAAACCATCCGAACAGGGTCCCATCCATCTCAGTATGGGAAAGCTGATCATCTGGTCTCTCGGCCTCTGCTACTTTGGCGTCGTCTTTGCTGTCCCTTTGTAAGTGAACACTTATTGTGTTATCGTGACGACCCTGCTCACATTTCATCATAGGCGACGGCAAGTCATCATAAGAGAGCAGTTGAAATTTCCAAGCGGATTTAGCACAGCCGTGCTGATTGGAGTTCTCCATGGTAAGGGAAACACCCAGAATACCGGAGCTTTAGACTCGTCGAAAGCTGCCACGTTTGGAAGCTTGGCGTTAGAAAACCAGCCCCTTTTCGAAGCAGAAGACGTGAATGACGACGAGGATCGTACCGCCTCCGCAAAGAAGCAGAGCTGGGCAGCAAACATTAGGCTGCTGTTGATTACATTTGGTATTTCGGGCATATATACCCTGTCTACTTATTTCTTCCCCATTCTGCGTAACCTTCCAATATTCGGCACAGTCGCGGCAGAAACTTGGCTGTGGACTCTGAACCCTAGTTTTGCATACGTTGGTCAGGGTATCATTATGGGTCCGGCGACGACTATACACATGCTCCTAGGCGCGGTAATCGGATGGGGTGTTTTATCGCCCTTGGCAAAGAATCGAGGTTGGGCGCCCGGCCCGATCAACGACTGGGAGACCGGAAGCAAAGGGTGGATTGTTTGGACATCGCTGGCCATCATGTTGGCAGATGCGGTGATTAGTCTCGGTCATATCGCCTTGCGCCCCATGATCGAATATGGACCAACCTTTGTCGTCATACTCAAGCAGAAATATAACCGCGGTGGCCTACGGGGTCTTTTTCAACGTCAACCTACGGGTTATACTGCCGTTGCCCGTGACGAAACTATCACTAGTCGGCAATCAACGTCTACTGTGGAAGGTCTAAGCGATTTATCAAACACAGGCGATGAACAAGGAGGTCGAAAGGTCTGGGACCATGATGATGCCCCTCCAGAGCAGCTTGTGGGCACCAAAATCGTCAGTATCGGTTTGGTTCTTTCTGTGCTTTTCTGCATAGCCAGCATTCACATCACTTTCGGGGAGTTGGTGCCCCTATATGGCACTATAATTGCGGTTTTCATGGCCATGCTACTTAGCATTATGGGTGTACGGGCACTAGGCGAGACAGACTTGAACCCAGTATCGGGTATCAGCAAGATCGCTCAGCTTTTCTTTGCGCTCATCATCCCTCAAACCAATAAGGCTAGCGTACTCATCAATCTTATCGCCGGTGCTGTCTCCGAGGCTGGTGCTCTGCAAGCCGGAGATCTTATGCAAGATCTTAAAACGGGGCATCTACTGGGTGCGGCTCCCAAGGCTCAGTTTTGGGGTCAGATCATCGGCGCCACTGTCGGAGCCGTAGTCAGTGCATGGATATACCGACTTTACACAGCCGTGTATGAGGTCCCGGGTGATTTATTTCAGGTCCCTACGGCGTTCGTGTGGATATTTACTGCAAGACTTGTCACGGGTAAGGGATTACCGTATATGGCATGGGAGTTTGCGATGGGTGCCGCCGTCATATTTGCCATCTTTACAATCTTAAGGACGAAAGGCATAGGGAAGAAGTGGCATTCATACATTCCTGGAGGCATTGCTGTCGCAGTTGGTAAGTGAAGTGACTGTACACCTTGCTTGGATTTTGCTGGACTAATTGATATACTAGGCATGTACAACGTCCCGTCGTTTACTCTAGCGAGGACCATTGGTGGGTTGATGAACTGGTATTGGAGGGTCCGTCTTGGGAGGGACGACACGCCCCTTATTGTTTTGGCATCTGTAAGTGGAAGATTAGGCTTAACCTTTTAATTTGTACCTACTCACGATTATCACAGGGCTTCATTCTAGGCGAAGGGTTCTTGAGCATTGTGAATTTGATATTGCAGAGCACCCGGGTGCCTCACGTATAAGGACCGAGTTACTATCTGTTAAATATTACGAGGACATATCAGGCCGTATTATAGGCCAATATATATAAACAGGCGAATCAATGTGATGGCAGCACAGTATAGCCACCCTCTGGATATCCTTTGCCGTCCAGTATGGGAAGGTCACTTAGGCAATGCCGCTTTAAGCTGAGGCCGGACCGAGCCCAGCCTGAGTAATTGATGTTGAGTGGTGGAAAATGCAGATCAAGTTCCCCTACAAACATGGGATATTCCAATTCTTTGTTTAGCACCTTGTGATATTTCATAACAAACCCCCTATTTTTAGTAGAATAGGACTTGATGCTGTCCCGATATAAGTTTGTTCATACAACAATTATGGCTGGAAGTTTCTGCATTATGAAGGAGTAAACCCAGGAAAAATGTACGGTAGATTGGGCCAATTCCTTCTGCAGGGTGACAGGACAAGACCTCCAAACTGCTTTTGCTGTTGTTCATCGTGGTTCTGACAGTAAGGATAGCTCCCTTAGCCCCATATTTTTGTTCCCGCGACCCCTCATACAATATGTGTAAATCATACGACAATGGCGGGGTTAAAAGGGTGAAAAAGTTGAAGTACCCATCAACTTAAACGAAAGGTCAACTTGTCCTACTCCTTAGCCGAGATCGTGAATTGAGACAAGCCAAGCCAGAGACGAAGTGATTCAAGATGCTGCTTAACGAAAGCCATGTCGACGTTCAGACGAACGTAGATGGGAAGGAGACTACTATGAGTACGCTGTTGTTCGCTTTGAATTAGCCTAAGAGCAACGCTAATTCGCCGCGTAGGAATCTTCGTCTTCCACCCTACTGTTCCTCGATACCCGAACGCGTGAGTACTCTTCCTCATTCGCAAAATCTGATCGCTAATGCAAAATGACATAGTAAATTTCCTGGCGTTGTGCTATTCAGCGAGATCTATCAGGGTGCGCTCTTGCTACGGATCTTGCCTTACGAGTCCCTATTTACTGACTGGACGACAATAAGTGACCGGACCGGTGGAGCGGTTTGCTCGCCAGATTGCAGGGCAAGGCTACAGTAAGAATTATGAGATCATGTTCTTCCTATTCGGGTGGCTTTCGGAACACGAAGTTCCTTCTAGGAACAGGAGATTACCCAGAAGCTTATGAACCCCTCGCAAGACTGATCCAAATGGCAATAACTGACTCTGAACAGTCGTAGCGGCGCCCTCGTCGTACCATGACTTTACCGGCCCTGAGGCGTTGGCGTATGACGTGGTAAGGTCCCCAGATGAGACTCAATTTAATTGAGTAGACAATCTATTCCACGCCGACATGGCATTTTTCTGACAGCTAATCTTGTGCAGCCTGGTACAGATAAAGGAAATGAGTGGAAGATTACCAAGGTGAGGCCAACCTGCGTCTAAGCCCCCCCTGAACAGTCTGCTTACCAGTTACTGCTATGCATCGACAGACACTCCAATCATACGACTTAGACTCCAGCAAGACGGTCGATTACCTACTCAGCCTACCAACATGCACAGGGCTGATAGGCGCCACTGGCATGTGCCTGGGCGGCCACCTTTCTTTACGTGCTAGTGTAAGGCTTCTTCTCCTACGACTCGGGTGTTACTCATTTTGCCCCATCACGTAGCCTTGCTGACACTATAAATGCTGCAGCTCGACCCCCGAATCAACGCCTGCGTTTCATACTTTGGCACAGACATACACAGCCGTAGTTTGGGCCCGTTCACCGAGAAAAACATGTCTGCACAGGCCCCGCCAAACAGCAACCACACAATCGACAGGCTCTCAGAGATCAAAGGTGAAGTCGCCATGATCTTTGGTATCAAGGACACACACGTCCCCGACGAAGGACGCGACCTGATCCGACACAAGCTGCGCGAGGCAGGCACTGCGTTCAGCTTCTACGAGTTTGCATGGGCGCAACACGCCTTCATCCGCGACGAGCTGAGCAAGGGCCGTTACGACCCTGCCATCACCAAGATCTGCTTCGAGGTGCTTACTGAGCTGTTTGGAAGAAATCTCAAGAATGATCTGGGAGCACGAGATGACAAAGTTGAGAAAGTCGAGCACTTCTGCTAGACTATATTGGTAGATGTGACCTGTGGCTTCGTGTAGCTTCTCGTAATTCTCGAATCACATTGACTGATCACAATATTTCCCACTTGGTTTAATTGCAAAGTGAACACTGTCTCCAGCAAGTCATGTCGTATTAGTAACAAAGAAAAAGTCAGTCTCAGCCCAGTTTCCTCTCGTCGATCCTAGAAGGTTCTATCTTTTTTTGTGGCATGACGTTTGCATGGGGCTATGAAACTAACAAAATTTGTTATGGACCTAGTGGCGATGGTTGTGAGGGAGAGGGAAAAAAAAGGGAGACAGTTGACGACAGAGTATAGGTAGATCAGGGTTATGTAAAAATACCTAGGTTTTCCCGAAAACGTCACATTGGATCACCCTAGGAGAATTGTACTGTATGTGCGACATAGCAACCCTGGGTGTTCAGTCCAGGCGACCAAGGCACAAGTACCGAAGTAAGTATGTATGTAACCAGGTACCTGCGCATGTCAAGAAGAGGCTGCTGCTATGCCAACCCAGGTAATTTCAACCTTGGAAGATTTTCAGGCGGGGCTTGGCGGGCTTTGGTGGAAGTTTCCTGCATTCAGGGTTGCCTTGCAGTTACCAGGCTGCCAAAATTTTCTGCCCAAAAGATTGGGTCATTGGGGCCATTAGGTTAGGTACCTATCGGCCTATCTACATACTATACAGATACCTAACGAAAAGCCTTGCGCAGTGACTTCTACTGGGTCTTCCTCGTTTCTCCATGGTCCAATGGCGGGGTTCCAGTAGTGACCTCATTATACCCCACTACAGCTTCATTGCAGAATCGTAGAAAGTGGTCGAGTGGTAGGTTACCAGAGAGATAGGGCATCAATGGCAAATAAATCGAGCCAAGAAAAATACACTGGTGAATTCTACGCATGCTATAGTTACAGTGACGAGTTTTTCCGCTGTTGTTTTCACCAGAGGGAGCTGGAAAGGGCGGGAAAGTGCGTTGCGCCCCCCAAGTTCATTCCAGAAGCTTCTGAACTTGCTGCGGGTCCACCCAGGTACCTCGACCACAGATGATTTAAGGCTTTGAGCTCTCAACCCCTTCAGAACTCCCACTCCTTCTTTACATCACAACTTCCTCAACACTTTCTAGATACCCCTTCAAACACACACGATCAGAAGATCTAAACACACGCTTTTCACATCTTCTTCACCGTCACTCTTCTGTCCCGTTTTCTACATCATAATCCATCACATCATTGCCCACAATGGTCGCTGCCGTAGGTATTGACTTGGGTACAACCTACTCGTGCGTGGGTGTCTACCGAGACGACCGCATTGAGATCATTGCCAATGACCAGGGTAACCGCACAACACCCTCATTCGTTGCCTTCACCGACACAGAACGTCTGATCGGAGATGCCGCAAAGAACCAGGTCGCCATGAACCCCGCCAACACAGTCTTCGACGCCAAGCGTCTAATTGGTCGCAAGTTCGCCGACGCTGAAGTCCAGGCTGATATGAAGCACTTCCCCTTCAAGATCATCGACAAGGGCGGCAAGCCTATCGTCGAGGTCGAGTACAAGGGCGAGACCAAGACCTTCACACCCGAGGAGATCTCCTCCATGGTCCTCATCAAGATGCGTGAGACCGCCGAAGCCTACCTGGGTGGCACTGTCAACAACGCTGTCATCACTGTCCCCGCCTACTTCAACGACGCTCAGCGTCAAGCTACCAAGGACGCCGGTCTCATTGCTGGCCTGAACGTCCTCCGTATCATCAACGAGCCCACAGCCGCTGCTATCGCTTACGGTCTTGACAAGAAGGTCGAGGGCGAGCGCAACGTTCTTATCTTCGATCTTGGTGGTGGTACCTTCGATGTTTCTCTCCTGACCATTGAGGAGGGTATCTTCGAGGTCAAGTCCACTGCCGGTGACACTCACTTGGGTGGTGAGGACTTCGACAACCGCCTCGTCAACCACTTTGTTACAGAGTTCAAGCGCAAGCACAAGAAGGATTTGAGCACCAACGCTCGTGCCCTTCGCCGTCTTCGAACTGCTTGCGAGCGTGCCAAGCGTACTCTGTCGTCGTCCGCTCAGACTTCTATCGAGATCGACTCGCTCTTCGAGGGTATCGACTTCTACACCTCTATCACTCGTGCCAGATTCGAGGAGCTCTGCCAGGACCTCTTCCGATCCACTATTCAGCCCGTTGACCGAGTCTTGGCTGATGCCAAGATTGACAAGTCTCAGGTCCACGAGATTGTCCTTGTCGGTGGTTCCACCCGTATCCCCCGTGTTCAGAAGCTCATTACCGACTACTTCAACGGTAAGGAGCCCAACAAGTCCATCAACCCCGATGAGGCTGTTGCCTACGGTGCTGCCGTCCAGGCTGCTATCCTGTCTGGTGACACCAGCTCCAAGTCCACTAACGAGATCTTGCTCCTCGACGTTGCTGCCCTTTCTCTCGGTATCGAGACTGCTGGCGGTATGATGACCAAGCTCATCCCCCGCAACACTACTATCCCTACTAAGAAGTCCGAGGTCTTCTCTACCTTCTCCGATAACCAGCCTGGTGTGCTGATTCAGGTCTACGAGGGTGAGCGTCAACGCACCAAGGACAACAACTTGCTTGGCAAGTTCGAGCTCACTGGCATCCCCCCTGCTCCTCGTGGTGTACCTCAAATTGAGGTCACTTTCGATCTCGATGCCAACGGAATCATGAACGTCTCTGCCGTCGAGAAGGGCACTGGCAAGTCCAACAAGATCACAATTACCAACGACAAGGGCCGTCTGTCCAAGGAAGAGATTGAGCGTATGTTGGCTGAGGCCGAGAAGTACAAGGAGGAGGATGAGGCTGAGGGCCGCCGCATTAGCGCCAAGAACGGCCTTGAATCTTACGCTTACTCTCTCCGCAACACTCTCAGCGACTCAAAGGTCGATGAGAAGCTCGAGGCTGGCGACAAGGAGAAGCTCAAGACCGAGATCGACTCCGTCGTATCCTGGCTCGATGAGAACCAGCAGGCTACCCGTGAGGAGTACGAAGAGAAGCAGAAGGAGCTTGAGGGCATTGCCAACCCCATCATGATGAAGTTCTACGGTGGTGCTGGCGGTGCTGGCGGCATGCCTGGTGGCATGCCCGGCGGTGGCCCCGGCGGCTTCCCTGGCGCTGGTGGCGCCCCCGGTGCCGGTGGTGATGACGGCCCCACCGTCGAGGAGGTCGACTAAGTTTCTACAACTGTCTTGCAGCTTTTTTGATTTTTTTTAATGGCGTTATCTGGTGTCCACGGCATCACGAATGGCGGTATGGGTAATGCGGTTCTGCCTAGATTTTCTGCGGTAATGATACAGGCACAAAAGTTGCGATTTTACGACTTGCATGGATGTACCTTAGCATGGATTCATCCCTGATCAAATGAAAATAATTCTGATAAAGATAGTATTTCCCATTGAATGTGATATGTTTGAATCGACTTTGAATTAAATTTCCATATTACGTACAAGGTAACTTAAATTCTATGACGATGTAGTCCTCTCCTCTTCCTCTCTTAGCATACGTTGGACCATCCTCTGGCGCTCGATCTCCAGGCGATACCACTCCTCATCGCTGATATCAGGCTTCACATAACGTTCCTGAAAGGCCGAACCGGGGGGCAGCCTCTCGGACCGCGGCTCCCAGATGTCGGTGCTGTTGGGCTTGCCGTCGCCGTACTTGTTGAGCTCCTTCTGGCGATAGTAGTCCCTGATGGCCTCCTCCTTGACGGTGCCCGTGTAGGCGCGGGTGCGCATGCAGAACCAGAAGTCGTCCCACTGCTCGCTGCAGGAGCGCACGGTGCCGGCGCGGTAGACGGCCGTCCATTGCCCGCCTAGACTGTTGCAGTGGTAGGCGTTGTCGAAGGCCTGGCGGCAGGACATGGTTGTTGGGAGGAGGGACTCGGAGAGGGGGTCTAGACGGGGGGCTGGCGCTTGGGCGCTTGTTTGGGATGGTGATGTTGTGGTTGTTGTAGAGGGGGAGGATATGCTGGGTTTAGTTGGTTGTGTGGTGGTGCTGGTGCCTCTCAACGGCCACCATGAGGATGAGGATGTGTTTTGACTTGTCGTCGCTTTTGGTTCAGACGTTGTTGGAGTTGGGGATGGGGGTTTGGCCGCGCTGTTGCTGCCGAATTCTTCTTGTATCTGCGCCATGAATTTCGCTATCTCGGGATCGCTGTATGTAGGCTCGGGGGTAGGGGTGGGTTGTATCTCGGTGCTGCTGCTGCTGCTTGGGGTTGGGGCATTGCCTTTCGGCGCGGCCCCGGACGACCATAGCCAGCCCATCTTGCTCTTGCTCTTCTTTACTCTTTACCCGGTGGTATTGTGACTTTGGGTTGATTTACTGACGGAATTGTCGAACTTTGCGCCCGTCTTCGGTATTGGATATAGACGGGATTGCGAGAGGGAAACAGAGCTTTAGTGAGCTATTGTTCGTGCAGGGATTAGGAGCGTGGGGTATATATGCGTATGCGGTTCTTGTTCCTCGGCGCGATGCTGCTGGCGTCTCGCGGCAATGAATGATCCTGTACCGAGACTTTAGACCAATGGTAGAGGGATCGGAGCGCTGATCCTTGGTAACTGGCAATTGGCAATTGGTTCTGGACGGATCGACGGGAAGCCTTGCTCGTGAATTATTTGGAGAGGCTTTATTATATGTAAGAAGACGGTAACTACAGCACTTTGGCTTGTCTATAACTCTTCAGTCTAATTTCGCGTTCCTATTATCGCGGATAATACCTTAGGCGTTTTCTCGTTTTCTTAGTCGGAGATTGTAAGTGGCTCGGCTTCTGTGGCTTTCTTCATTGTGGCTAGAACAATCTCTAACGTCCGTCCCGGACTCGGGCCTTGGCAATTCGGCCTATGATATCATCAGCATTTCGCACGTATTCCAGCTCTGAACTGTGCGGGCAGGTGCAAAACACGCATCTGTTTAGGTGCATGTGACGCATTTGTGGTTCAGGGTGCAAGACCCAGCTCCCTCTTCGTCCGAATCACCTCCAGATTCCGCATAGGGCATATGTGCACCGCAGACAATGCCCGTGCCCGTCACAAGACAATTCGGAACCGGGTTTCGGTCTCTGCCCGGCCGGAGAGCGCCAACTGCCTTGAGCCGAGCATACTTCACACCTAGGTTACAGCCGAGATGGGCGGCGCAAAGGCTCGTGACTCGGCGAGCTTGGGAGAGCACTTTGGCTGAGGACCGTGGCAAAGATGGCCATATAGAATTGGCTCCTAATGAGTCGGTCCTCTGGTTTGACAGTAGGCGCTGCAACCTTTTCGGGATCGGGATGTTTGTTGTGTTGCTAACGCCTTGGTCATGATAGACTTGTTTCCACTGAAACTTTCTAGTCTTCTACATCTGCGTTCGCCATGGCAGGCTCCCGAAAGCGACATACCCGGGCTCATGAGGCGGTTTGAAAGCGCGAGCGTGGGCATCATGGACCCCATCAAATTGGTCAAACGCGCCATGTCTGGCGACATTCCTGTGAAAGTTACTGAGATAATTCCTCGTCTCAAGGATGGCGGTGCCTTCGTCAAATTCACTCATCCCGCTGATGTAGCGCCAAAAGAGATAGAAAGCAGAATTTCCAAGTTGCTGGCTGAGAGACCTATTAAGCCCTTCTTTAGCCCATTTCGTGGCATACAAGCCGGCTTGGTGAAGGGTGTTCCTTGGCTCGAAGATTTGCAGAGGTTTCCTAAGAACAGGCTGCGTGTCGAGTTCGTTCCTAAGAACCCTGGTGAAGAAGCAGTCGAGCTCTCGCAGGAAACCCTTTATAGCATGTTCCGTCGATATGGCTCGATTTCAGAGATTTCCTCCCAACCTTGGGACTCGAAAGCATTGCCAAAGTATGCTTATGTCGACTTTGGTTTTGTGAGAGATGCTGTCATGGCTCGAAACTGTCTGCATGGATTTGTCGTGTCGGAAGAGCTAGGCGGAGGGAAATTCGGTACCAAGTTCCGCATATCTTATGAGCGGCGCACCAAACCTCATAGGATCTGGGATTGGATCACAAATCACCCACGTATTGTTATTCCTGTCATCGTGGCTTTGCTCACCGGTATCACGGTCGTTATTTTTGACCCTATCCGCGAGTTCTTTGTCAAGACACACGTCGCACGCAAATACCGCTTAAGTAATAACGGATTGTACCGATGGCTTCGAAAACAGACTTCAGACATATTTTCTTTCAGGCGAGGTGGGGATGAACAGGCGGGCTTGAATGCGATCTGGTCTCATCGAAAGGATATCATCGAGCAGATGAAGGCATGGCTAATGGAGTCAGCCGAAACATTCATCGTGGTTCAGGGACCTCGTGGGTCGGGGAAGAAAGAGCTCGTTCTGGAGCAGGCTCTGAAAGATAGGCAAAATGTTCTCGTGATTGACTGCAAGCAGATAATTGAAGCTCGAGGCGAATCAGCGATTATCAAGAAGATGGCTTCGGAGGTTGGCTACCGCCCAATCTTCTCGTGGGCAAACAGCATGAGTAGTATGATCGACCTCGGCATCCAAAGTACCACTGGAGTGAAAGCAGGCTTCTCGGAGACACTGGACTCTCAGCTGCAGAAAATTCTGAATACAGCAGCTACGGCTCTCCGAACTCTCGACCTAGAAAACCGATCCAAAAATGACTCCGATGCCTCTCTTCCGCCGGACGCTTACTTGGAGGCTCACCCCGAGAAGAGAGCCGTGGTTGTAATCGACAACTTCGTATACAAGAGCGAAGATAACTCTATCATCTATGAAAAAATCGCCAACTGGGCCGCCGCGCTTGTGCAGTCTGACGTTGCTCATGTTGTTTTCCTCGCAAACGACTCGTCGTACACTAAAATCTTATCCAAATCACTCCCAGATCGTGTCTTCCGCCAAGTCGCATTAGGCGATCTTTCGCCAGACGTAGCAAAGTGGTTCATTCTAGGCCACGTCGCCGCCGGGGCGCAGAACGGCGAAAAGGCAGACAATGCGGGTGATCGTGATCTTCAAGACAACGAAAAGATCGCCGACTCGCCGGATTTAGTAGGGCTAGACGACTGCATCGGAACACTTGGCGGACGGCTCACGGACCTTGAGTATCTTGCTCGCCGCATCAAGGTCGGGCAGTCACCTAAGCAAGCTGTCGCTGAGATTACGGAGCAATCTGCGTCCGAGATTCTGAAGATGTTCCTCCTCCCCGGCAGGGCAACTGGAGACGGCGAGCACAAGTGGTCGATGGAACAAGCCTGGTACCTCGTGAAACTACTCTCTAAGGATGACACGCTGCGGTATAATGAGGTCCTGCTCTCCGACACCTTCTCCTCGTCCCTTACCGCGCCCGACGGCGAGTCGGCGCTCGAGGGGCTCGCGAACGCAGAGCTCATCACCGTACGCTCAGGCGCGGGCCGGCCCCGCAGCATCGTCGCCGGCAAACCCGTCTACCAAGCCGCGTTCCGCCAGCTCGCGGCCGACAAGGTCCTCTCGGCCAAGATGGAGCTCGCGCGGCTCAAGGAGCTCGTGAAGATCGAGGGCGCCAACATAGACAAGGCCGAGAAGGAACTCGCCCTCCTGGGCTCCCTGCCCAACCAGCCCTGGGGCACGCGCGACCGCGTCCAGTATCTTGTTGGTAAGATTGATGGCGCCCAGGGCAAAATTTCGGTGTATGAGAGGGAGATGGGACAGTTGAAAAAGGTGCTTTCTACGCAATATTAAGGATGTATTGTACAGTATATTGAATAGCTATAGAACGATGGCTATGAAACAAGGGCACGACGTAATGTGGCGTTGCGTGGTAATACGCAACGCAGAATTCGATACCCATCTCAATTTGATTCCTGGATTTCTCTACATTGATTTTCTATGTCTCAAGGAGCGCTTCTACCTATCGTTGACACAGCTCACGAATCGCGAGGACTCTTTCTATACCAGCTAGCTGTATTATCAGACAGATCTGCATGCATAATCTTTCAGGCTATTGAGACATGGGACATTTGCTATAAGATTCACGGAGGTGGACAGACTTATTTTCACCACTTTTCTTTATTCACGCCTTTTATGCTCTGAAATTGTGAGAATCATACATAATCAGACATCGTGAAAACGGCTTGCAAAAAGAACAAACTCTGGCTCGGTTGTCTGGTATCAAGATGGTGTGAATGAGCCGAGCGAAAAGCAATTACCTAAGGTTACAGAGCCCAAGTCGACGAGCCTTGTGAATAGGCAGAGAGAGACCAAGCCAAATTTATTCACTCACAGCCCCCCGTCACCTGTCACCCTGCGAGAAGTCTTTATCGTCAAGAAGACCAAACAGAACAAAAAAAGTTCGCTACTCATCCTGAACATCCCCATCCATCGCCCCGAACGCCAGACGTGTTGATATGAACGAAAATCCGAGTCAGAAATGCGGATATTGCGAGCATTACTGTGTCTGTCTGACCCCAACGCGACCATTATGTGTCTACGTATTGGCGGTCCACAGATCAGTATATTAGCTTCGCAGTTTGATACATGCTATGATTCCTCATAAATGTATCTGGCCAGTTTGCTTTGCTCAAGGTCAGGCCGAACAGCCATCTCGCAACCCTGCGCAAAGAAAATGCGTGCAGGTCTATCCGTGTCATTCTGGATCTGGTAGTGGTTTCCTATATATTCCTCGTTAGCTTTCTCCCTACTACAACTCCAGGCTAACAGATCAGGCAGATGAATAAATGCTGACGAACCTCTTGGGACGGAGAACGTGCCACCCTTGGCAATAGTAAACTCGGTTTGTGCAATAGTCACCCGGACGTTACCAGTGTGCACAAAGAAGACCATGTGGTTCTTGCGGGCGTTCTTGGGCCTCTTCTCGGCCCCTGGGGGCAGGTCCACGATACCAGAGCCGAAAAACGGGAGCGTAAGCGTCTTGGCAAACTTGAACGTCGCGTCCTTGATGTCCCTAAGTTGGATCGCGTTTTCTGAGACGGCCAATTCTTCTTGGACGACCTCAACTTCGTCATCTTCGCCCGGGGGCTCGAATTCATGTATCGCCTCCCAGCAGACCACCTCACCAGTCACGCGGCCGGGGTCGTATTCCCAATCCTCGCGTTCTATCTCCTCCTCTTCTTCTACGACAGCTGATGGTTGTCGCCCCGGCTTTCGTCCAGTTGGCTGGCGACCGCGACGTCTCGGCCCCGCCTCATAGCTCTCTTCTGTGCGCACGATACCTTTCACAGTGGGCATTTTGAAGTGACGTTTGCCGGCATCTTCGAAAATTCTCTCTTCGTCTTCATCGTATTCGACATGCTCGCCCTTCCACCATTCCAGTGGCTTGAATGAGGCCCGACCAGACCGCGTTGTCTTCATATTAGTGGTCTCTTCGCGTCGCACAGTCACTAACCCACGACTTCTAGGGAGAGGCGGCCCTCGTTGAATTGGTGAATCGGCGCCAACGCCGGAGGACTTCCGCTTTCGCCCCGGTTTACTCTTTTCCTTTGTTGGCGCTGGTTTTGATGGAGCGCTCTGCTCTGCTTTGTCAGCCTTTGTCGAGGTTTTTGGGCGCTTGGTGCCTCTTGACCCAACATCCTCTTCTTCGGCATTGTCTGGAGAGGCCCTTGCCGGTCTCCCACGTTTCGAAGACTTGGGTGGCGGCGTAGTGTTAGCGGGAGGGGTTGGCTCTTTTTGCTTGGCAGCAGCCTTTGGTCGTCCTTTTCTCTTCTTTACAGGCTCTCCATCTTCTACGGCTTCCATGGATGAATTAGCTGACGAGGACTCCGCTGATTCGTTGTTCTCCTTTTCGATAGGTGCTTTAGGTTTGCGACCTCTGCGCCCGGGAAGCTTTGACTTGTTTGTTGATGTTGACTCCTGGACGACAGGTGCCTCGTCTTCTACTTCTTGATCAGGCTCTTCAGGGGATTCTTCCTCAACGTCATCTACTTCAACGGCGCCCGCATCGAGCAATTCCAATTGATCATCTTCTTCCTCATCTTCAGAAAGAACAAGGTCAGGGGCAGGCTGCTCAGGAGAACTAGAGGTTCGAGAGCGGGCAGCCGTCGGCTTTTTGTTACGGCTGACAGAACCGTTTACCTTGGCATGTCCGTTGGTTACCATTGTTTTGTTCTGTGAGCTCTTTGAAAAGTCCAATCTGCGCATCGAATCAGGTCTGGGACTCCGTTCACGAGTGTTGACAATTGTCCCCCTGGTTGGTGAAGATGTAGGTGGTACGTGGGGGTTCTGGCGAGCGGGTGAATTTAGGTTTGTCTTGATGGGTGACCGCGCACGTGGAAGAGACGGGCGCCCGCCTTGTTGGAGCTTCCGTGTTGTTGCTGGACCAAGCTCGGAACCTAAACCATGAAGCCAACTTGGTTAGTCAGGACGAACAACCACCATCCATATATCACATCTCCAAGCGATTGTGATTCACCACATACCATCGTCTATCTCCATGTCCTGCTCGTCATCCGATAATGCAGCCCGCCCATTAGTCTCGGCTTGCAGTTCCCTGTCGGGTGAGGAGAATAGGTTATCCATGTCTTCGAAGCCATGCTCGTCGCGTCGGCCATTGTCTGGTATTGTAATGCCGGTTTTCCTAAGCCGCGCCATCAACATCTGGGGCAGGTCAGATCAGCGCATAGAGTTAAAATACCTTCCAACTTTTCCAGGGGCATAAACGTGTTCATTTTGCGACTGGGTTTGGCGGCGCTGCATCGAGATGCGAGGCGCCATGGTGGTTCACTGTCAATCACACACTTGATTGCGCCGAGTGCCAGAAAGACTTTGTCCGTTAGAAAGCTGACACCTAAGCCTTGATTATCCAGGAACTAGGCTTGGGCGAATGCCTCAAAATTAACAAGGGCGCAGTCAACCCTGGCTTATTGTTGCAAAAATGTGTGAATGAGGGGGGAAGAGTCAACAAGGTGGTACAATTCGGCGGCTCAAACATGTTTACTTTACTCCCTTTTCGGGCAGTTAATTGGCCTTACAACCGGCAGTGGGGCGCTGTTGCTGTGTTTGGCGGCTTTCACTGAAGACGCGCCTTAGATTTCGGGGGCACGCGCTCGGCGTCCTAGTGGCCTGGGGACCCTGCAATTACTAGCAGCAGGTGGGTCTGTCGAGGTACAACACACCTGCCTTAAGTGCAGTGAATAAAATGCTACATTTAACATGCATTTCATATACTTTCCCTTGTGCAATAGAAACAAAGCCATCAGCGAAGCTCTTCGATTTCAGTAGTTGAAGGATTTAATTAAGAAGTCGCTTTTCCAATTGGCCAAAATAGAGTCAATTTAAACCACCTAAAAACAACACAAACACCCATCACACCCCCACCAAGCCAGAGACCCAGTCTAGATTCAAATTCAAGACACCCATGGAAGACATACAGATGGACGAGGGCAACGTAGCCCTCGAGATGGAGACCCCCGTCGCCGACGTATTCGTGCCGCCCTCCATCCACCGCGACGAGACCCTTCGCGGCGAGACCTACACGCACTTCTCACCCGTACCACCCTCCCTAAACGCCAACGAATCCGACCCGTCAAGCGGCGTGCCGTGCGTTCTCGGCGTCGATGAGGCCGGTCGCGGCCCCGTTCTCGGCCCCATGGTCTACGGCGTCTTCTACCTACCCATGACACAATCCGAACCCCTCCTGAAAACAACCCACCACTTCGACGACTCCAAGGTCCTCACGCCCGCCGTGCGGTCGAGCCTCATGGAGACGCTCTGCACGGCGGACACAGACCTCCACGACGCGTGCGGATGGGCCATCTCGAGCCTGTCGGCGCGCGACATCGGAGCCAACATGATGCGTCCCGCGGGGGCCACGTACAACCTCAACGCGCAGGCCATGGACGCCACGGCCGAGCTGATCCGCGGCGTCCTGGCCCGCGGCGTCAACGTGCAGGAGATCTACGTCGACACCATCGGCCAGCCCGCCGCCTACCAGCGACGTCTCGAGCGCGTCTTCCCCACCGTCAAGATCACCGTCGCTAAGAAGGCAGACAGTCTGTATCCCTGCGTCAGCGCCGCCAGTGTCTGCGCCAAGGTCACGCGCGATGCCGCTCTCGAGACCCTCTACGACGCCTGGGCGCGGAGCGCGAGGGAGCGAGGTAATGGTGGTGAAGGAGGGGACGACGGAGGGGAGGTTCTATCCTGGGGGTCCGGCTATCCTTCCGATGCGCGATGCGTAACCTGGCTGAAGCAGAATATGCACCCCGTTTTTGGCTGGGGGCCCGAATGTAGGTTCAGTTGGGGCACGGCAAAGGATATGCTAGAGACGAAAGGCGGCATCAAAATAGAATGGCCGGCCGATGACGACGAGTCCACGAGCCGCTTGACCGATTTCTTCGCCGCCAGCGGCAGTATGGGAACGGACACCAACGAGCTTGGGACATGGTTTGGCACTCCAGCTGGGATGGAGGCTTTCTGATTTGTACACGATTATTGTTTTGCATCATCATGGCGTTTGGGACACACGGGAACGGTTTGGCAAACGGACGGTCTAGAATTCAAGCGGTCGTCCCTGACATCAACATGACATACTTATACTATATCCTGCATCGTACCCTCGTATGCAATTTTAATCCCATCATGCGATATTCGTACTCTAATTAGAAATCGTCATCATCTGCCGCCCGGCGAGCCTTCTTGCCACGGCTATCCAAGGTGTCCACTACAGCAATCGAGAATTAGTTGTTTATATTCTAAACGTTCCTTCACACGTCTTTGAAAAGCATGAAAAATAGAATGTTGGCCCTGAAAAGGGGCCGTATACTCTCGGACAAGAACAAAAGTCTGAAAGTCACTCACGGCTAATCGAGTCGCTGTCCCGAGGCGGCATGGCGATGGCCTGGCGGGCCGTCTCATTGTTTTCCAAGAACTCCCGGAGCCGCTGCTTCCCAATTTCGATAGCCTGGTCCCAAGCCGCACCACTCATCTGCATCATCGGACCCAGCAGATTCAGGTTGTATGCGACGTAAGCTCCACCAGCTACGATGATAAGAAGCAGGAAGAGCATGGGGTTGCGTAAGACTAGACGATGTCAGCAAGGCAGATAATAAGACATGCTTTGTTAAGCGACTCCAACTTACCGGTCACAAGCTCATTCCATCCTAGAGCCAACAATATTCCGTAGAAATATAATGGCACCTGGGTAACTCCACCAATAGCACTTCGCTTAGCCTCGACGTATACGCCATCAGCCATCTTCTTAAACCGGACGACCAAATCCTGCCGTTTGCCTTCACTTAAAACCGTCATTTCTTCTTCGAGGCTCTTTCCATCCTCCTCATCAACACCTCCGATCGGGGCCAAGTCGTCCTCGTCTTCGGCTTCGGCCTCAGCAGGCTGGTGGCCGATGAAGGTAGGTAGATCCGGCGGAGCATAAGTGGTGGACAGTCGGAATCTAGAAAGGAGGGGAATAAGAGTGAGAGTTGACTCTCTTGCCCGGGTATATATGCCCTCGATATCATCTGCAGGCCGCCAAATCCGCGGAACTCCAGCTTCATCGTATCTGAACTTATCCTCGAAATTCTCACGAAGCTTAAGCAGAATGTTCCCCTCCATGACCTCTTCATCAATCTTTTCTCTCAAAGCAACCCAACTCTTGCGTCTAAGACGCCAAAGTCCGACCTCGACTTCAGCTTCGCTTGCCTCAAAGCTTTTCGCTCGATCGGTAAAGCGGCTTTCGGCTTCCTTGACAATGGAGGCGAATACATTCCAGATGCGATCCCATAAGTCCTTTTCCGTGGGTGGCTTCTCTCCTTCCTCTGGAGCACCTGTCCCGGCTCTTCCTGACCCAAGTTTGTTGAATTCAACACCCACAGCATCACCAAGTCGCGATTTGACCCATCGCTCAACACGTGTAGCAAGTCTACGCATTTCTTCCTTTCGCAAGCGAGCGCTAACTTCGTCGAGTTCCTTTTCGAAAAGAATAAGTTGTGGGTTAAAGTTGGTCCACGCAATGCCTGGAATAGTCAAATTTTGGACCTCGGTCTTGAACTGATCCAAACATTTTGCTTTTTCCGTGGCGACGATCTCTGCGAATTCATAAGCGGCTCCTGATTTTTGGCCAGCTTTCACGTCGCCGGAGACAGCATCGCTAAAGGAGGCTACACCGGATTTATGCGCCGCCGTGAGCTGCCCCTGATAAAGGGTCTTCAGTCGCTGATCAATCTTGCCTTCAAGCTCTGCGCGTTTTCGGGTATAAACGGTTTTGTGGTATCTGCCAGCTTGTATTTCAAACGCCTTGACGCATTTCTCTCTGATCTGTTTTCCGGTCTCGCCAAGATCAGCCAGGACAAGCGGCTTGCCGATGCGAGAAGCTTCAGTTTGTTGGTCCTCAAGCGGCCCGATTGTGGTGTCAAATAGAATTAGGACTTCTCGTGATATCTCATCACAACGGAATTGAGCAAGAAGTTCCTGTTGCGTAGGTAGATCGAGGTCTTTGTTATTGACAATCTGGTCCCAGACGCCTTCGGCGTATACAGAGAATCCATCGGCCGGGATCCTTCGATGATATTCAGGTAGGAAGACCCCGCCTTCAAGTTCTAGCTGAGTTTTAGCGTTGCGGTTGCCAGCAACAAACCGTTTGCCCAAATTTTTGACTTCGTCTACGAATTTGTCAGGTTGTAGAATCTTGTGTGGTAGCGCAGCGAAAGCGAAATCAAAGTAATCCTCAATGCGGGATTTTTCCAGGCCCTGTGGCTTCGATATAGATGACCAAATTTTTGTAAGGTCCTGGATTAGGGTATTTCGAAGGTTGGCCAGTGGTGTGTTTCCAATATGATCGCGAATTACGAAGAATAACAGGGACCTCGGAGTAGACCTAGAAGGGATGTCAGCGCCACATCCTTATTCTATCCCTTTCTCTTAAAAACGCACTGTTTGTCTTTGAGGAATAATTGTAAATTGACCTCAAATACGGTCTTTAATAAACCCATATTAGCACCTTGGTATAAACCAACCTGATGTTCCCAGATATTGACGATCAGGACCTCGCTCGTCGCCAGGGCGAACAATGCGCTCTTTCTCTCGAAGTCTTGGTCCTCACCGCGTTCGCGCCCGTCGGTACCTTCGACATCCATGACTAGGATGTTATCCGTCATAGTGGTGGTTTTATTCTTGGACATCCATATTCCTTTGGTGGTCTGACGGCGCTCCGTCTCGGACATGACATTAAAATCGGTTCCAAAGAGGTTGTTGAGCAGAGTGGACTTTCCGGTCGACTGCGAGCCGAAGACAGATATTAGGTGGTAGTTGAAGCCTGACTCGGCAACGTCGGTGGCGACTAGGTACGAACTCAGGTTGGAGCTACAGGTTGTCGCATGCAAGGTCAGTCGGAGATCAGACTAAGAGGCTACGGGGGGACGGCGCACTTGAACTCCTTGTCCTCGTCGATGACTTGGACGCCATGCCCGTAGTGCGCCTTGGTGGGCGCATCACCAACCGCAGAAAAGTGGCCGTTCATTTTCGAGGCGGTTGTAGCAGTGATTTGAGGGGGGGTCGGTGTTTAGTTTAGAGGATGGGTGAGAGCAACTGTTGCCATCGCAGAAACAGGATCGGAAGCGCAAGCTCGGGGACGCAGCAAGCTCCTAACCGTGGTCTTGCAGCCAGGAGGGTCAGGTTGGCTGTTGTACAGTCAAATATTGACACTGAAGTGTCCAATCCAGAAGGATGCGGCACCTGCACAATGAACAAGCGAGGTAGGACATTCCTTGTTTAGGTAGGTAGTGTGACGCGTGAGATTAGCACTGTATCATTTTACTGTATGACCTAGGTATTGACAGACAGGCGAGACAGGTGCCAGTCATGCGTGGCGGGTGCAAACTATCTAGCCATCACATGCAACAAGGTTGGGACATGATGTCAGCTGGCCAACATTGAACCCAATGCTTGCTATCCACGTTCCTGCCTACCTCATGACATCGAGCTTAATTGTCTTTTGAGGCATCTTTCATTTAGACTACCTACTAAGGTAGGTACCTGCATGTAGGTAGTTGCTGCAGGTATTTTGATGCTTTTCAAGTGAATAATTGTATCACCGAGAATTCGAAAGCCTCAGAAAACACAACCGAATTAGTGACCATCGCCATGTATGTTGGGCGTCAATTTAGATTCTAGACGTATGAGGCATCAGTAATATCAGGCCCCTACTATTAGCCCATATTCATTCATTCTCACCCAAGACTAGACACGTTTCATCTATAGACCGCTAGACGGACGGTCCATATAAAGAGCGTCCGTTTATCACGGTGGAAACCAGATAGAATATATTGCTATTGGTGCTCGTATCTTCCCTAAACAACTTGTCATAGGATACGTATTGGCTGTAAATAACTACCCAGCGTTCATATCACGACGAAATTAAAGTAATTAAAAAGTTGACATCAGACTGAATAGTTTCGCCCGGATGGTAGTTTTCTACCCGAAGGCGGGATACCATTCATGTTCCAACAAGCTGTAGTAAATATTTGATGTTTGAGTAATATGCCCGGGCATGTGGACATTATTTTCTTCATCATAACAGTTGCGTAAGGTCTCAGTAGAGGTATTATCCAGGTGTCAGGGCAACATAATACGTACCATGCCAACGAGGAGGTGGTCGGGATATATCATCCGTTACCGTGAATTCGGCGGTACCCATGCGATCTATACGTAACAGCAAGTTCAGTATAGCGATGCAGAGCCTTTCTATATATATATCCTTCTCCATACGGATATACGCTACTGGGATGCCCAAATTGAGATGACAGCATGAAAAATAGCAGCCAGCTATACAGTCCATCTTCCATGATGCCTCAATATAAGGATCTCGCCGGCCTCTACCGAAAGGAAGTCGATGGGTTCACAAAGCATCTCGATCTCTTTGAGCAACTCCCTCTTCTTCTCGAGTTAGTGGTGAGAGCAGAAGAAGTTACTCTGGAAGATGCGTATAAGGGGCTGCTTAGATGGATTGAGATAGCCAGATTGCCTCTTGTCCAGGGGAAACTCGCTTGTTTTATAGTCATCCTCTCTTGCTTCAACTCTCTATGCATAGTACCGCAAAGTCTACAGGGGGGTATAGAAAAAGTCATACAGCTTACATCGTACCCTAGATTAGCTTTGCGCCAGCTCAGATCTGCAGGATACACTAGCGAAGAAATGTCAAAGATTTACTAAGTTAACGTAAGTGATAATAGAAACTGCGCAGAGTGAGATGTATGCCTTATAAAATGCCTTTAGTTTGGTTAAGACAAAAAAAAATTACAACAATAGAAAGAAACGTCGACAATCTTCTTGACATAAAAGTATCTAATACGTCGCTGGACTTGTCTAGGGCTATGAATGCTTCGTAAAAAGTTCAGATCCTAGTTAAAAATAAGTTATTACTAGCGAACTAAGTGACATGCGTTCTGGTTTGATACTACTGGCTAAAAGTTTGTACTCTTGATTTCAATATAATATCGAAGGCTAGTTCGACTATTTGATTCTGGTCACTATGTGTTGTAGTACCTGAGTAACGTTTGCCCTCGCGAGAGTGCAAATACTACATAACTCTTCAGACATTTTAAGATACGTTGTTTTGACACCTACCTAGTTGAGAGTGCACGATGAGACGTTTCTTGTTCCTAAGGGGACTATCTAATTCAACGCGCTCGACGGGACGCATATATACGCCAAGGCTCGCCTCAGAGATGGAGCCCCTAGATGAAGATTCGGCTGGGTCGCAGTGTTGTGATAAGCTCGGCACATGGTGTCTGAAAGCTGTGTTATTTGCTAGGGTAGCTATTGTGACAGTATGGGAAGGTAGAGTCCAAAACGGTCAATATCGTTGGAGCTATTATCGCAAGGTAAAGAGTCTGGCAACTTGGCTCTGCATGCAACCCTTGATCTCCACGGGGGACCTGCCGGCTCTGGTTCAAAACCAGATTCGTGATCCCGTTGGGACCAGGATGGATATCGACCCAAGATTCTCGAGCAGGTAGCAGTCGAACAGGGGAAACCTAATGTTCCTGCAGATTGCATCGTTTGCGGGAGGTAGCAATGGAGATGAAACAACTTAGCGACAAGCGACACTATACAGACTAATAATCTAAGGGTTTAGGAAGCAGTTAAGAGAAAGGAATTATGAGGTTTGGAACCGCCAGATGAGATAATATCTGAACGATAGCACTATGCAATGGTGTTCGTCGCTTGGAGGAAAGAGGTTGATAGTAGCCGGTGATATATTAATATCACGTATATTGATATGGCTCATGAGGCATACATCATGTTGGTAGCCTGGTGTTGTTGACCGGCACTTTGACAAATTCTTAGAAGCAGGACTTGGGGTAAAGCACCAAGTACTGTACTTGATTGGGACCAAGAATATAGAAGCATTTTGGCTTTCGCCAATTGAGCCCGTTCGATTTATCAGTCAGCAATGACTTCAGCATCGGAAACGCTAGCCTAATTTAGGTGTCTAAAGTACTAATTACGGCGATATTGCGGGTATCACACAACACTCATTACTGGGCGGGAATGCTGATGTAAGGTGTTGGTAAGTCCCGGTAAATACCCAAACCGGAGGCTCTAAAATGGTACGTACTTATGCTAGCTGCAGCCAGGCACACGGCGGGACCCGCTAGAGGTGGGATGGCGGGGTCTTTGAGCTCTCCCTGGTTGATTTGTACAAGATCACAAATCGTCCATCACGAGCTAGAAAATGCCAGTCCAGCCATTGTCGTATTAAAAATATCAAATCGACAGCCACCTCACTAATTCTCGCGAAAGTTCTAATTACTCACCCACCTTTGTCGATTCTTGACGCCGTCCGGCCTGAAACATGTCTTACTGCTGAATAACACTAAGATGGTGATGACGATGCGCCTATTATCTATCCACTTCTTAGATCTCACTTACTTGTATACTGTACACTATAGCCTTATAACCTACCTTATCTAGATCTGCCGTGTTCCTGCTTTACTATTATCATTGGTATATAAAGCTCAAGTCACATCCATATATACTTTTCCAATGCGCTTCCTTTCGCTCTCCATTTCCATTCTTGTTGCTGTTGTGTCTATCTTTGTCTATAGGGATCAAGTCGTCGACTTAGCAGCAGCCAGTATCACTAGAATCACGAAGCAATTCAACGATATATTAACAGGCACCACCGCTCCAAACTCTAGTGCTGGTAACATCGAGTCTTCCACCACGGCCACGTCCAACTCCCCGTTCTACAACCCGTCCGAACAGCTCGTCGCGACTAAGATGTCTGTCCCACGTGCGATTCGCAAGATCTTTCTTGCCGTTGAGCAAGCTGAAGGCGCTGGTGCTCGTGTCCGTCGATCCATAGGAACACCACAACTGCGCAACTTCTCGCCTTTCTTGATGCTTGATCACTTTAGTATCAAGCCAGGTGCCGGCTTCCCAGACCATCCCCATCGAGGACAAGAAACGTAAGCCCTCGTCACAAATCGTAGTCCCTAATAAGACAGACATCCGCTGAAACATGTGAATTCTCAGTATTACTTATCTACTCACCGGCGCCGTTGACCACGAGGATTTCGCCGGAAACGCAGGCACTATCGAGGCCGGCGACCTGCAGTTTATGACCGCAGGAAGGGGCATCATGCATGCAGAAATGCCACGACAAAACCCCGATGGCAGCGCCAATGTCGGCTTGCAGCTATGGGTCGACTTGCCCGCCAATCTCAAGAAATGCGAACCGCGATACCGGGATCTGCGGGCTAAGGAGATCCCGCAGGTTGACATCGGCGACAAGGTGCACGTCAAGGTTATTTCAGGACAGTCAGGAGGCGTCGATAGCGTCAAGGACCTCGCTTACACACCCGTCTGGATCTTGGATGTCGACATCAAGCCTGGTGGAAAGCTCGCCCAGCCTTTGCCCAAGGGCTGGAATGCGTTTTCGTATCAGCTGGAGGGTTCGGCCGTCTTCGGGTCCGGCGACGCAAAGCGCACCGTCGAGCAGTACCACAACTGCGTGTTCGAGGCCGACGGCGACGTTGTCAATATCGAGGTGCCCGAAAATGCAACCTCGAACGCGCGGTTCGTGCTGATCGCCGGACAAGTTCTTGACCAGAAAGTTGTGCAGTATGGCCCATTCGTTTTGAACTCGCCAGAGGAGGTGCGCCAAGCCCTGTTCGACTATCAGTTCCAAACGAACGGGTTTGAGCGCGCGAAAGACTGGGCGAGTGAGATCGGCAAGTCGATGGTCCATTAGCTGTCCCTCGCCATGTCATAACGTTGTCTTAAGTCCTTGCTGGAACCCCTTCCTTTTCCTTGTATATAGTCATTATTGGGCGCCTTTCCTGTAAATTGTCCACTCCTTTATGCACAAAGCATTGTATAGCATCATGATTTCGGTGTACGGACGACAAGGTCGACGAAAGAAACGACTTCTTGTCACGAGATAGAATAATTAAGTTACGATGTTCCTTTCCCAAAAACTGGCTCTTCAGTCCTGCGTAGCGACCGACAAATTTTGAGGATAGTTTTGCCATCCCCGTTAATAGTTCATGACTTCTTTACTTTGCGGGCTGTGGGTGTTAGAAGTTCCCCTTGGGGTTTTTTTGAAGGAAACGGTTCAGGTAGGGCCATGGCCCATGCCAATCGAGATAGCTCGTCGGGAGGTAGCTCCCTATCGCTCCGAGTGTTAACCTTCCTGAGAAGAAGGCCTGTTACTTGCTGCAGCCGTGGATTGTTCAGTATTTCCGCTGTTCTGAGCCCCGGAAGCGCTTGTTGCTGGGTGCTCGTTCTCGGCCTAAAACGATAAGAGCAAAGTTGTGATTCTGTCAACAATTTTCGCCTGAGGCGCTCTGTATCTTCACATCGTAGGTGGCTAGGCTGCGCCAAGAGCTGATCGCCTCGTCGCTGAGAGCTTCGAGAGTGATGAACATGAGATGTGCGAGCACTCTCCGTTTTTGTGCTCGATGACGATGATGTTAGAGGTGAAGACGAAGAGCGTCGCGGTTGTTGAGGCTCCTTCAACTTTGACGTTCTGGATGAGGCAAATTGCCTCGACGCGTTAAGCTGTGCATAGGTAGGCATTCGCAATCTGATCGCACAAACTATTCAAGATATAAAGGCACGGAATTTGCATATACCATAAATAGACGAAATATTGGATTAGACTTTTGAATGAACACCAAGGCTCAGCCTGCTCTTTATATCATGCATCAGTTCCCCCTCATGCTCGATTCATCCAAGGATTACGGACAGAAAGGCCCAACGTTTCACACACCTCATATGTCATTCTCCTCGGCGAAGCCCTCAGTTCGCCCCAGCCATCTGTTAGGATGTAGAAGGGAGGCTCCGCTCATGATTAAGTCTTGTCGGTCAGCGTTGCAGACAGCTGCATATGGCTACACCTGCTAACATTCGCCCACTTATTGTAATGTTACTGCGCTGCAGACAAGCAGGCTCTTGCTTGCAGCCTCATACCTAGGTTACCGGTACTTGCATCGCTGAAGGACAGGGAATCCCGCATTCCCGGGGAACGCCTATTGGTCGGGCTCCGCCGGCATATGTGACAACCTATGGTACACCAAAGATGGCATACGGCTCGTCGTCAGCGGATGTGCGCACGCCACCTGTTGTTAGTCTCGCCTGCGCTGCCGTAAATGGTTGGTTCGCTTCTGAGTCACTGTGTTGACGCGTGATCTGCCAGCTCTGGGGTCCCGGAGAGGGGTTTCAAAAGAGGGTGACTGTGGGAATCTTCGAAGGCCAATGAATGATACCTACTTGTTTTTGAGCAACCACAGTCCCTGTTATCCTTGCCTGTTTGGAACTTTTTGGATGATAATAGACACTCTTTAATCCCGTGATTTCGACCCGCCCCCTATTTCCTCAAACCTATTATCCCTCCGTGACTTGTTACCTACGAGAGTCATACCTTGACGACTTTCGTTTGACTTGGTTGTTTTCACTTTGAATTAAGATCAAAGGTGATATGAAGTACAGCTCCGAAAATTCTTCCAAACATGATGCCTACGTCGTTTATCTTGCAATAATAAATATTGCAATATTGTATGCAACTTATGCTAAATATATCTAAAATTTTAAGATTCATGGCGACTGAGAGGGTAAAAAAGGGCCGGTGTCTGCCGCGTATTGTTCTCGCCCGCGGCATAGGTATGAATAGATTATTCTCGTTCTAAACATCTACCTTACATATGTTAGCTGCCAATCTCCTAAGCGTGTTTTTCTTTCCTCTTTTCTACCCGACATCCTGGTATGGGTATGGGTGAACACGGCTTTATGGAAGCCTTGAGCATATGTTCTAGCCGGGTTTGATTAAACTTAGACTTTCTAGTCAACCATATATCCAATGCTGTAAAAGCACCTTCGCATTCCTTTATCGACTCCTCTTCTAGTACTGCTTATTCCGAAATCGCCTATAGGAATTACGTTCGGCACTCACTCACGATTCTGCCTTTCTTTGTCAAGATTCTGTACTTAAGTAGGCAATAAACACTTGTCGTTGCGCGAAGGTACGCTATCTGGCCATATACAACAGGGGCCTCTTTTCCATGAATCCTGTGCCTTGTGATACTTCTATTCGAGCGAAACCTAGCAAAACCTAGCATAGTGCTAGATTCCGGCGTCAAATAGTCCTGCCCATCAGGAAGTAAGTTGGTAAATACTTACCAAAGCCAGTCCCTTGTTCTTCTAATGTAGATCAACCCTGAAAAAAAATCCATCTATTGCGGGAATCGCATGATTGTATGATCTTTCCACGCTCACAAAACAATATTTTAGCACACCTGAGATGACGATTGCTGACCCAAGTATAATAGTACGTATGCTACAGCGATATACGGTTTCCGAGCCGCTGCGAGTCTTATCCCCGTGTGAATGGAAACGGGCTTCGCCGAGCCGGGACGTTAGCGAACAAGTTCACACGACATAATCAGATTTCCGCAGCCAAATGCAACAGTGGCTACGAGTCCATTCTTAATGCCAAACTCAACAACTAGTGAAGGGGGGACACCCGGAAGGACTCCAATATTACAAACTGGGGTGGTTCCAGGACCAGTTGGACCGAAACCCGACTTGCGTGTTGTTGCTATGGTCGTCGTACCCATCGGCACCGTAGCACTGGCTGCGTTTTGTTTCATGTATTGGGTACGAAGGAGACAAAAGAAGAGACAGTTGCCAGCTATAGAGTTAGAGGATTTGACGAGACGGGGCTCTAATACCAGTTCGGCTTTCATGCTTCCTCCACCAGCTGCTGTTTCCCCTCTTACCTCACCTTCCCCAGTCGGATCCCTAGTACCCAGCCCCCAAGAGTAAAAACCTGAGTAACTTGGAACCGAATATGGAATGTAGTTTCTCAAAGGCCTCTTATATACGATGTATTAACTTCGTCATATGCTGGCTCCGAAGCCTTTGGGCTTCTTTATGTGCGCAAATAGCGGATTTGGTATGTATACTTCATCTGAGCTCCATACAGATACAGCAGTGGTGGAAATAAAATCTAAAAGCAAATCAAATGTATACCAACCAAATGGTACGTATAATGTCAACTTCACTACGTTCTATCTACTGATAGTGTTGTGGTATAGCGCTACGAATTCACAAAAGTTTGCAATTCAACAATTCGCGGCAAGCATGCGATTTGTGCTTGTGGGATACGCTGACAATGTTGTCTCCGACAATTCCTTCTTGTCTCAATTAAAACTTCTCTCTACAATAATAGTAGAGATGTATGGTGACAGTTGTGAATCTACAGTTACCTGTTGATTCCTCAGGATCATATCATCTAATAGGAGTCTAGTGGGAGCTCTTGTAGTGGGCAGGCAATGAATACTTAGCTATATAAAAGTCTGAGTCTTCCCAATTAGTTCGGGACGGACTAAGGAATCAATAACATTGAGCCCTTGATCTCACGTTCTACCTAGCAGTGACCTACCAGTGCCTCGAATTCACGCTAGATACACTATTAACTTTAACACTAATGCACGAAGTAAGACCATCATGGTTGTAGCTTCGGCTCTTTCGAATCTTTGTTCAACAAGAAGCTCAAATCATGCAAAGTTCTACTCAAATTGAAACGAGTTACCTACGCATATACGTGGGCAGACAATAGCCTGCACGGAAACCAAGTTTTCGTCTAAGTCTCGGCGGTACGGAGGTTGCAGGGAAATTTAGCATGGGAAGCTATAGTTGCAGACTATACAAAATATATATGGAACATTTTATATATATGGCAATGTTAAACTCTCGGTACGAAAACGGGCGCTGGCTAATTGTGGTGGTGTGGTGGCCCTCCATTTTGCTAACTGCCTTGAACACCATATCAAGAGAAACGGAACTGCGCCGTTACTTTTCACTCGAGTAGAACCCCTCCTTTCACACCTCCCCATCCCTACGTTATGTCACCGCATCATGTATATACTCGTCTGAACTAGTTAAGAAATCCTAGCCGTGTATATGATGGGCTGATGAGATGGCTTGAACAATATAATGCTTGAGCCTCGTCGTTCACTCCCAAGAACGCGCCCGGGATTTATGAACTTGGACAGATTACTGGACGGACTGCTGCTGGTGTTGGTTTTGGGATTGTGGATCGAATAGTCTATATGTATTGGTTAGTATGAGTAAGTGTGGCTCGTGGGCGGCTTGGCATCGTCTGATGCACACGTCAGACGTTAAATATCATTATGAAGTCCTCTTGAAACCCCGGAAGCCATCACCAAAATCAACGTGCTGCTCAACTGAGATGAGGTAGGTATACAACAAAATTTAATAATTTTGATTCCACCATCGTTCAACTGGGTTTTCGATTCCCCAAGCCCGGGGGGGCATGGCATGCCGTTGATTTTGCGCCGCCTCCCCTCGATCAAAATAGCTACTGTAATAGTAGTCTAAGTAAGTATTGTTTTATTTATAGTATGAACTTGCCCGTATTGGTGCCTAGTCACGGCACTTCGGGTTGCGCTATTGAAACACATAGGCCGGGGCCTGATGAAAACAAGACCCGCTGATCGGGGATTCGTCCAAGATCGTAAAGATCACTTGCCAAGAAACCAAGAGAGACCAATCATTACCGAAGGACTATCGGGTGACTGAATTTAACCTCATCAACATCAGTATAGGTAACAGCAACTACTCCCATTGTGCAATACGCAACTTTCCTTAAGAGTTGTTCATGGAACTGAGAAGCTTGTAGCTGAACAGGTGAATAATTCCTGATTGCACCAAGGGTCAGTCAACAAGCCATGAGGGTAGAGCAAGTCCCGGCAAGTTCAAGCTTCGAGTTTCTCGACTACCGACACGATGTGAAGCCTTCCTTTACGACGGATTATGGTTTACATGTTACGAACAATGCTTTCTGGAGCTACTGCGGCCCCCTCCTCGCAGACAGTGGGGATTTACCATCAAATTTCCACGAATGGACCTCTGCCGCGTTGTCGGGTTCTCTGCTCACTCGATTGATGCCATTCCTGGAATTCGTTAATGAAATACTCAGAGAACATAATCTTGACCATTACTGGTTGACGATTCGCGCTACGAAGGCGACGAGTGAATTCGACAAGCCACGGTGGCACACAGACGACCTGTTTTTCGGTGCCAGCGGCGGAGGACTTAGGGCGATGCCTCGCGAAGGCGATAGCGACAAGACATTAGACTTACAGACGGACTGGAAGCTTTGTGCCACATTGCTGGGCCCCTCGACCATGTTCATCCCTCCCGAGTATCAAGCCGAGGCACGTAAGACGCAGCGGGCTACGAGGAAAAGCTTAGCGACAGATCATGACTGCACTTCCATTCGCTGTATTGCGTGCGCCGCCACATCCGATGCCGTTCGAGATCAGCTTTCCACTCAATTAAAGCCGATGGGTGCAGTTCATGCCACTGTCGGCGAGTGCGCGTTCTTCCGTATCGGCCAGGACAAGGGTGCTGTGCATTCGGAGCCTTGTATGAGCGGTGGTGATCGAATATTCGTCAACGTCGGTGAGTAATTCCCGGAACCATTTTCTTCCTATTTTTGTGGCTTTCAGAGCACAAATTTTCTTTCGGGGGTAAGATATTGTCTATGAGCTTCTGAAACCCTGACAAAACACGCACCAAACGGCAATAACTAACTCTGAGATTTGTAGTACCCGGCAGAAAAGATGAGCTCAAAAACTTGATGACCAAATGGGGAATGAGTTTTCCAAGGTCATGGTGGATAGCGCCAAACGTCTCCAGAAGTCGAGAGACCAGTTTATGGAAATATTGATACACCCAGCGCATTTGGGTCCGTTTTCAATCTATCGTCTGTGCTTTGGTTACATGTGGACTTGTATTCGGATGCTGGCCGCCATCATAAGAACATACAACCACACCCTCCCAGTCCATGTATTGTGTACTCTATCAGCGCTACGCTATCCTGACCCAACAACATCCTTATAACCCGCCAGGCTGCATATCACCGTTACCCCAAGGTGGTCTCAAGTCACTTTGTAGGTGATTGGACCTCAAATAGCTCCAGGTACAGGTATCCTTGACTGTGTTGCAGCGCTCTGGATAGCTACACATTTCGTCACCTCAATCGCATCCTGCTGAAAGTTAGCCTAGGTTGGGAGGCAAAAGAAACGTAAACATACAGGTACACCACTGGGCTCCCAGCCTTCGACAAGCCGACTCTCGTATAGCAAGTTTGGATCGCCTCTTAGGCCCGACTCGGTTATCATCTCGGCGTTTGCTCTCTTCTGCCCAACAGAGCTCCTGACATATTCAAGATATGGGGGATTGCCTGGCTTGATGACTAGGAACTACGGATAAGTCAATGCAGCGAACAGAATCATATTCAACTCACCATTATCTGCGGCTAGTATGGTGTCGACCTTAATCAATCCAAGCTCTTCACAAATCTTCAGGTCATCTGTGTATAATGGTTTGTAGTGATCCAGAAACAGCAGATCAATATGTGACAGAGCACCGTCAGCATGCAATTGCCTCAGCGAGTCAGAGCTTGAGCCGACAACAACCTTGACTATATCGCCCAGCCCCGCCAGGTCGATGAGTTTCGTAACGACTTTGCCAAACTCGGAGTTTTTCTCTAAACTGTAATATTGAATACCTCCTGCCTCGCGCAGCGCCGCAGCAAAAGCAATCGCAGAGTAGCCAACATATCCGCCAAGTTCGACCATCACTTGAGGTTTTCGGGCTTTGATCAAGTCTACAACGGTCTTAGACTTGTACTCGCCAATGTTCATCAGATATTTTCGGGTACGGCCGAACTCGTCAATTGCGTCGAGAACTTTCTGCGGATTCCCTTTAAGTTGATCTATATCGGGACGATCCATGACAAATTGCAGGAGCTCAAGCTCACGGCCATCGTCGAACTACAAGAACTTTCCGTTAGAAATACAATTGACATCTGATGAGACTGTGTGGTCATACTGACATACACATCTTCCTGTGGCTGATACGCCACGCCTTGAAAGGACCCTCCCAGTGAAGCCCCCATAACTCAAAAGGCCTATATGATGTAGCCACGTTCAAGATTATGAACATCTCAATTGACAAACGAAGATGGCCTGTACGAACCGAACGAAAAAGAACATTCACATCGAAAAACACACACTCGGTGCCATAGTGTTCTGATCCATTAGACTCATAAATTTGGCTAATTGGTGAACGTCATGTAGCATCATAGGATACGCCATCCCCGGACCCCGCCGCCGGCCTGGCCCAATTGTTTTCGCGTCATTGTCCCTCACTATTTTATAGAAAAGAGCAGGGATAGGGGGGTCCTAGGTTATGGCATTTTCTTTTAATAAACTTGGCCCAAGATGCCGATCTATGTGGTTTATCACATGCGAAATGAGTCTATGATCCCTTCAATTGCCGGCCAGATCCGTGTCACAAATAGTCGTGCGTGAAAGAGGGAAAATGACTCATTAATTCAATATTGATATGGACATTCTCTTCCCCGATCTTCAATTCCGTTCGATGAGTTAGTGGCGTCTTCTTATCGGCTATTCTGGCCCACGTAAACCTAATCACTGTTTCTTCTAAGTGCTTGCAATGCTACGCCGAGCACAAAACTTTCAACACAACATAATATACAGTCGACTGCACTTCTATGTTTATATGTAGGGGTGTTTTAACGAAGTGGGGAGAGTGGCATGAATAGCCAACAGGGTAGTAGGAATAGGTTGGCTGGACATCTCAGCATCCAGGACCGGTCCCATCACGCCATAGAGTTTCTTTTATACTCTCTTGGCTCGGAAGACATCATGGCGTTGGTGAATCGATCATGACGGCATCACTTTACGAAGCCATTTTCTTTCTATAACGACTAGCCGACAAAACTTGAACCTCGTCCCGCTTAATCAGTTAGAAGCCGTTTTCCTCCTATGTATATTGATCAGAAATAGGCCATTAAACCCGAGGCCGTGCCCTCTCTTAAATTATCACCATGTCGGACCTCAAAGCAAACGTCCGTGAAACCGAAACTGGCTTCCATGTCGAAGGTTATGAGAAGATTGAATACGACTTCGCCTTCGTAGATGGCGTCTTTGATATCGGCAACCCCGACTTGGCCAACTGCTACAAGAAATGGGGCAGAGTTCTTGCCGTAACAGATAAGAATATCTATGCCCTTTATGGCCAGGAGATGGAAGAATATTTTAAAACCTTTGGTTTGGCCTTGACAGTTCACCAGACTTCTATCGGAGAGAAGGCCAAGACCGTCGACACCTTCTTGAGTATTTGCGACTCGATGACGGACTTTGGCATCATTCGAAAGGCGAGCGTTTTCTCTCTGCCGCCGCCTAGAATTCTAAATTCTGACGATTAGTAAATAGGAACCTGTGGTGCGTATAAAACCCTTGCGTGCCTGACCCCTAACTCTCCTCATTTCGTACGATTTAGCAAGTTCTATGATGTGAGACTCAGATGTCTCGACTAACGTGTTTCTATGCACGAAGCTTGTTGTTGGAGGGGGTTTAGTTACTGATGTGGCCGGGTGAGTCTTGCGGGCTATTGAGTGTCGGGCACGAACACTTACATCAACCGCCTACCAGGTTCGCCTGTGCTGCCTACCGTCGCAATACGAACTTCATCAGGGTCCCAACTACCGTCATTGGCCTCATTGACGCGAGCGTCAGCATCAAGGTGGCTGTCAATTACAGCCGCTATAAGAACCGGCTAGGAGCATATCACGCCCCATTACATACGTTTCTCGACTTCAATTTTCTGAGAACCCTTCCCATCTCTCAAGTCCGCAATGGGTTCGCAGAACTAATCAAGATCTCTTCGTGTGCCCATTTGGAAATGTTTGAGTTGTTGGATAAATACTGCGAACAGTTGATCGAAACAAAATTTGGACGCAGTGAGGGATCTCCAAAAGAGGTCCGCAAAGCTGCAGACATCGTCGGTCTCTTCTCAATTTCAATGAGTTTACTACCTGCTGACCTAAATTAAGATCAATCGTGAGGGTATTTACGAGATGCTTAAACTCGAATCTCCCAACCTCCATGAAATCGGGCTCGACCGAGTCATTGCCTATGGTCACACGTAGGTTTCTAAGATGCATACCTGTGAAAAATCCACCTCTAAGTCTTTTTGGTTCATAGATGGTCACCACTACATGAGCTAGTACCTGAGACGCCTCTGAGGCACGGACACGCTATCTCCATTGATATGGCGTATTCTGCTACGCTGGCGAATCAACGTGGCCTCCTTTCACATGATGAACACCGCCGCCTTCTTGCCCTCTTCTCGAGGGCTGGCCTCTCTATCGATCACCCTCAATTCGACGAGCGGGTTCTAGAGAAGGGGACCGCTGCCATCCTGAAGACGCGGGACGGATTGCTACGTCTAGCCGTCCCAAACCCACTGGGATCCTGCACCTTTATCAACGATGCCCATTTAGATGAATTGAAAGACGCTCTGCACAAACATAAGTTGCTAGCTAAAGCGTATCCTCGCGAGGGCGCGGGGATCGAGGCATCTGTAGATGGTAGCGATACAGGATACGCAGATTTGGCAACCGAGAATATGAGTATCAACAAAACCTTGGAAATAGCGGGCGTCAAAAGGCCTATCGGTACTCAGGATGGAAACACAAAGAGTAAGTTTGCCCACAAGGGTCTTGTTAACGATGGGGATACTCCTAGACGCCCCGTAAACAATGTGGCCGATGGAATCAAGGCTCAAGCGTAGGCATCTGTGAGGAATGTCGATGTCTCAGAAGATTAGCACACGTAAAACACAAGCAAATAGAGATTGGTGCGCGCATACCGAGGACGCCTTAACAACCCAAGGAAAATATAAATACACAAGTCCTAGTTTACCACGGACTTCGCAGTATCTCTATACGTCGCAATTTACAAACTCATTGTGCCTATATTTCCACTCATTTTTTCAAGTTTAATTTTCTTCGAGTGCTGGCATGTAGAAATACAGGAATGTCACTTTTGGTTTCCAGAACCCAAACCATACATCACCGCAGCCCCATTCCAGGTACGAATCACTCGCAAATGATTCATTTACAGTCTGTGTAACTAGATAATCCCCATATCAACACCACATGTCACATTCGGCGAATACTACAACGCCTCGCCGACAGTAGTGACGTCTTCGATGCATGCTCCCGGAGCACATGTCACCTGTGATATTCATGATTCATGAAGACCGAAATTGATGTGTCTAAAATCGGGATTAATCATAATTCCTAGACGCCGCTGTTTATGTATGCTTATTCAATCCTCCGATCTCCCCGCTCAATGACAGTGCGTTGGCACTATGTAAATTTGAAGCTTGAGACTGGGATGTTCACATCCGTAGTTTGCCTCTCACATCACACACCTGTCCTGAAGACAATGGCCACCCGTAATGACACAATCAGGTGCTTCAGCTTAGTGTTTCTAAGTCTCTTCATCTCTCCGATATCCCTTATTTTCGTATACTTCTCTACGCTAAAACATGCCGTCACATCAAGATTCAGATGGCCACGACATGCTATTCAAAATGATACTCCACGAACCATTCTAGTTACAGGGGTCGGGATGGCAAAAGGGCTAACATTAGCTCGCGCGTTTCATCTATCTGGACATCGCGTTATAGGCGCAGACTTCGAAGATTGCATTATCCCCAGTTCAGGACGGTTCTCAAAAAGCTTATCCAGCTTTTATAGGTTGTCAAGACCGTGCAACCCAAGTCATACTAAGGCGTATATCCAACGCTTGGTACAGATAATCAAGGATGAAAAGATCGATCTTTGGGTATCGTGCTCAGGCGTCGCCGGCGCGATAGAGGATGCGCAAGCTAAAGAGGCCATCGAACAGCAGACTTCATGCGCGTGCATTCAATTTGACGTGGCTACTACTTCAATGCTGCATGAGAAAAATACTTTCATGCGTGCATGTGTGGAACGTGAGCTTCCAATCCCCGACACTCATGAGGTCACATCCCGAGATGAGGTCCTGCGCGTCCTCTTCTCTTCAGCGCTACTGTACCCCGGGAGGAAATACATCCTCAAGCCCGTCGGAATGGACGATGTCAACAGAGGGGATATGACTCTTCTACCGCTCTCTTCTCATCTCATGACATGGGAGCATGTGTCACGACTTTATATATCGATCTCAACTCCCTGGATTCTGCAGCAGTTTATCCCGGGAGGTGAGGAGTATTGCACACATGCTCTCGTGGTGCGTGGAAAGTTGAAGTGTTTCATTGCATGTCCAAGCGCCGAACTGCTCATGCATTACGCGCCACTTCCGCGACATGATGCCCTCTGGCGTGAGATGCGCGATTTCACTGTCAGATTTCTGAAGCGCTCCCCGGGCGCGAGCAGCATGACGGGACATCTGAGTTTTGACTTCATGGTGGATTATGAACTTGTGAGAGAAAAGGGGGAAGAGCTTAGAAGAAGCATATATGCAATTGAATGCAATCCTCGCGCGCATACGGCCGTGGTCTTGTTTGCGCAGCAGGGCCCAGAGATGCGGGATATGGTCAGGGCGTATCTATCCGCAATTGGAAGACCTGCGAACTTTTCAATCAACACCAAGGCAGTCTATGAGAAGGGGTCAGCGAATAGAGAGGCCTTAGTGACGCCACCTGTCACCGTCCAACCCCGATATTGGATTGGGCACGATATGGTCTCGCTTGTTTTGCAACCACTCGTGCGTCTAGGCGTGGGGCGGATACGACGCAGAGAATTCATAAAGTCGTGCTTTATCTTCCTAATGCACCTGGTTACCTGGAAGGAGGGAAGCTTTGAAACATGGGATCCTTTACCGGCTTTCGTTCTCTATCATGTATATTGGCCCTTGACTATACTATCAGCTTGGTGGCAAGGGCGCCGTTGGAGTAGGATTAATGTGAGCACCACTAAGATGTTCACTTGTTAAGTTGTATAAACCATATTCTCGGCTGTAATTGAGCTCATTCTATTTTGAATTATTAGTACCTTTGATGCCAACCTTGCTTGCATCTAGTCTGATTGCATTATGATGCATAATTTACTGGCCATGACCTCATGATATATCACATTATGTAGGTGTTACCGCATAATTAATTGTCTATACAAGTCGCAGAACTCGGCGACTCAACTCCTCGGTCGAACATCTCACTGCTAAAGTCATTAATTCGATATTAAGATGAGTGACGTAGATCATAACTACTTCACATGTACTCTTGGAGAGGCAGCGTCGCTCAAAAAGCATGATAATCGACTTTTCCCTTCATTCCAGACTGTTCTGGGCCTGATTGACGGCCAGGCGAGATGTATTCCCAATTCGCCAGCCTTAGGATTTACCACTGGACAGGAATATCTCATCAAACAAAGCATGTGCATACGGCCTCTCGCTGCTTACAATCGCTAAAGTTGGATTAGAACCAGATCTCATTAGCTTCGCGGAGCTTGATGAGTTGTCACGAACCGCTGCTACTGAACTAAGACAGACTCTCCCAGGGGTCCTTTTTGGCCCAGTTTCGATTACGGTAGGCCTGTTATGCTACAGCAGCCTTGATCTTGTCCTCTCGTGGCTGGGTCTTCTGCGTCTAGGGCATAAAGCGCTTTTCCTCGCGTAAGATGTAATCCCAATAGTCGAACGACTATAGGCTTATAAAGCATTAACTTACTATATAGTCCTCAATTAGATGTTCGTGCCATCGAGCATCTTTGCCAGGAAGTTGGCATTCGGGTCATACTTGTGGACGCCCCTCACAGAGGTCAACTATCTCAAATTCAGAGCAATATCCGTATCAACGAAATCCCTAGTTATCGCTACGATAACTTAGAAGCCAATGAGACGTCGTCGAGCACTGAAGAAGGGCCTGTTTCGAGTGTTGCATTCCTCCAACATACTTCTGGTACCTCTTCATGCCTACCAAAACCCATATATCAAACGGAATGGGGCGCTGTGGGCTGTTTGCCAGTCTTCGCTGACTCTAATCCAAAGGCCACATTCACGACAACGCCGTTTTATCACGGTGGTATCGCAGACGCGCTTCGAGCTTGGACAAGCGGCGCGATGATCTGGTTCTTCTCGGAAGGCGAGGTTCCGATAACGAGTAACAACATTGAGCGGGCCGTTGATCTCGCCCGCAAAAGAAGTGGAGTGGTTTCTGTCAAATACTTCTCTTCTGTACCATATGTACTGCAGATGTTAACTGAATTTGAAAGGGGCTCTGGAGTAGACATGCTCAAGTCAATGGATCTCGTCGGAGTAGGAGGCGCCCCTCTTCCCCCCGTCGTAGGGGAGAAGCTGGTCAAGTCGGGTGTCAAGCTTCTCTCGCGGATGGGCAGTGCTGAGTGCGGCTTTCTAATGTCTTCCCATCGCAGGTACAGCAACGATAGTGGGTGGCAGTATTTAAGAGCGGTCGACGATACCAAGTTACTGGATTTTGAGCCTCGGGAAGATGGTCTGTCTGAACTAGTCGTGAAGCCTGGTTGGCCACTTCGGCTGAAGACGAATCGCGAAGATGGCTCTTATGCTACGGCGGACTTGTTCGAACCACATCCATGGGTCCCTAACACTTGGCGATACCAGTGAGTTTCTCTCGGAACCATTTTCTTCCTGTTTTGGCAACTTTCAGAGCACAAGTTTCCTTTTGGGTACAAAAGATTGTCTACCCCAAATGACAATAACTGACTCCGAGAGTTGTAGCGGGCGGAATGATGCGCTTATTGTACTTGCTAATGGCAAAAAATTCGACCCTTCGCCGATTGAAGATGAGCTCCGATCTTCCAACAATTTGCTGGAGGACGTGCTTTTGTTCGGAGCGGGCAGAAACTATCCCGGAGCGTTGCTGTTCACTAAATGTCAGTATCTTTCCAACCACCAATGTGTGGAGAAAGCATGGCCAAGCATACAGAAATTGAATTCTCGATTACCGCCACCTTCCCGATTATCAATGCCGGCAATAGTCATAGTTCGGGTAGAGGAAGGGAAAGATGCGCTGCCAAGAAGCAGTAAAGGCACAGTCCTCCGGCGCCAGGCCGAGAGTCGCTACGCCGAGACTATTGACAAAGTTTACACTACCCCAAGAGGGCCACTAGGAAGTCCACGCATATCTGACGACGAACTCGTGCCATTCATCTCTGGACTTTTCAAGGAAACATTGAGCCGCCAAGTCAACACCGAGGAAGACGTCTACGCACAGGGCGTTGATTCGATCGATTGCGTACATATTACGAAGCAGATACAGGACGCTCTCTTCCCCTCGCAAGACCCATTATTACCCCTGAATATAATATACAATAATGGAACAATCCTTGAACTAGCAAACACCTTGAAGCGGATTCGCGAAGGTGGCGATTGTCAGATTCACGGCCACGAGGAGGAATCGGTGTTGCTTATGCGACAACTAGTTCAAAAATTCTCCAAAGATGTCGTCGTGGTTTTAACCGGGGCATCAGGGATGCTCGGTGCCCATGTACTAGATCGGCTTATTGACGATTCGCGGGTATCAAAAGTGTATTGTCTTTGTGAGTGATTCTCAGGACAACTTTCGTTTCGGTCGATTTGGCCAAGTTTTTCCCTTTGGAGCCGGATGTTTTCTACCTAGAAGCTTTTGAAATCTTCGTAATGTTCGAAACGATGATGCTGACTCTGAGCGTTCTAGTGCGTGGAAAGACGCGTCTCGCAGCAGAAGAACGTGTAATTAAGGCACTCGTTAAGCGAAAACTACGCAGTGAGAATAAATTGAAGTGCTCAGTGGCTTTTCAGAAAGTAGTCTGCCTGAATTGCGACTTGTTTGCACCTTGCCTCGGCCTGTCAGACGAAGATCGTTTATGCATTACCGACCAAGTTACTCACATCATTCACTCAGCTTGGACCGTCAACTTCAATCTTGAGCTCAAACATTTTGAAAGTCAACTTGCAAACACACGAAATTTGATCCATATTGCAAACGCCAGTGGCGCCGAATTCTTCTTCATCAGCTCAACCGCAGCGGTCTGCAACATGGTGTCCAATACAGTACCTGAGAAGGTCTCATCAGAACCTAGAGATGCGTATGCCCAAGGATATTCGAGATCGAAATGGGTGGCAGAGCAAATATGCGCTGCCGCGCACTCTCGGAAGACTAAACCGGGCTCGAAAGGGATACGTGAAAAACCCAAAGTCTCAATCATCCGTGTTGGACAGCTTTGTGGTAACGAGTCCGGTGTTTGGAATACCAGCGAAGCTTATCCAATGTTGCTTTCAACGGCGAAAGTGATATCTTGTCTCCCAGATCTTCCAGAGCAGTCCCTTAATTGGTTACCGGTTCATATAGCCGCGAAGTCAATCATCGAGATTGTATTGCCCCATTGCAATGAAGATGCCGCCACTCAGTCCTACCTTCTCGACATTCCCGTCTACCACGTCCTTAACCCTCATCGATCACCCTCATGGCGTCAGATGCTTGAGTGGTTCTCGAAGGAGCCTGGGAGTATCCCATTCGCTATTGTTTCTGCGCCAGCATGGATGGAAAAACTTGAGGCAGCACTGGCCGCTGATCCCCTATCGACACATCCTTGGCAGGCACTTATAGAAACGTGGAAGCGACAGTATGTCCTAAATGGAAGCGAATATAGTGTTGATCCGCCGAATAAGGATCCGGTGTTCGAAGTAGGTTTTACACAGCATGTATCACAGTCGATTTACAATTTGAAGCCATTGAGTCGTGAGCAATTGGTCCTGATGTGGACATGGATACAAGAAAACTGTTAAAAAGGTTCAAGCAGAAAATTCTCAAAACATAAGGAAGGTACCTGTTGTAATGTGTTATGAAAGTCGATTTAGCTACGAAGTAACGTAACGACCGACGATATTTGAGCTCAATGCCTCCTGTATATACGTACAGTGATGGCTATTTTCGTTTTTCAATCTTAATAATGTGTGTTGCTCCTTACAATGCAGCTTCTATATTGGTTCCTATATTCAAGTCGCCCTCGGCAGTGACCGTATTACAAAGTACGTTAGTATGTCGCGAAGAGATTCTGATAGTCAAGATAAATGACCCAAGCTAAAATACTGAATATACAACATCTATATAGCCAATGACTACCCAGCCGGATGACGCCACTCGGGTGCCGGCCTCTAACAATATAGGTGACCCAGGCCAGAGCCAACCGGCTGCATCCCAGAACGGCAGGGGCTATATCGCTATGCGACCATATTTGGTGTTTAGAATCGTAAGAATCGATGCTCGATCGATCCCGCCGAAAGATAATTAAGTCGATAAGGGGATGGAGATAGTCATCCCCTAGTCACCTAACCCCAACATTCAACCCCCCTTCATATTCTTACGAACGTTCAGACTATCCATATCATGATCAATTATTCTTATTCTATAAATTGAAAACAACGCTGAATCTCGCTCCGCACTATCTCTAACTCAATGCAGTTCGTTCGATCCTTGTTGGCAGTCAGCTTTGAAAATTCAAACCATGCAGGCTTTAATCCTAATTCCAAGTAGCTTCTATTCATACGAAGTATGCTAGCCTGTCAGTAGTACTTGTCACTTCAAAGTTGCTTCAGGAATATATTATAGCCCAGGTACAATGTAGCATGATGTAGCATCCGTTCGTATGCGTCATCACTATCTTTTCTAGAACATTGTTCTGCGCTTGTTTAAGAATGGCGACAGTAGTGTTTGAGCTAGTTAGTAGCTGCGTCCCCATCTCCGCCCAGCCTCAAAAAAGATCAGTTCGCAAACACTACATCTGTCCGGCTTGTCCATTCTATCCGGCTATCCAGGTGCGCGCTATACATATCCACGAGGTTCTTTCCGAGTCTATGACCTCAATTTAGCTGAGTGTAGCTTTGGCCAGAGGATGTTAGTTGAACATAGTCTGCTACGCGGTTGTTGGGAGGGTCTGTCTATAGTACTTAGTGCGAAACTAAACTAAACAATATGAGAAGAGGCTGGCTCGGCTGGATGAGACGATGATCTATGTTCACCGCTACCTGCACTAGCTCTACTATTATAATGAAACCAGCCAATTCACGCTCAGAAGAGGACTCAGAATACGCCGACCCACAGTGGCTAGCTGTAGCGCGAAGATCTGATCGATCGAGAGGTGCGGGTTTTGACTTGTGCCTTGCGTCGTCGCGCTCGATTTCAGGGATGAACCTAACAAGGAAATATCACGTGGTGAGGGGTAAGTAAGGCGTTTTTTCATTGCATGAGATTATCTCTAGTATCACCAATGATGATGTTGTTGTTGTCGGAGCACAAATATGCCGCCACCAACAATGGCTACCAAATTACAGGCCTCTGTTTGCAGAGCAACTCGATTAGAGATTAAAGGGGGCAGCATATGATACAGACATGGCCGGTCAGAATCGATGTGTCGTAACTCCCTACCGTAGTGTAAAGTAGCCCAACAAATTAATTCGTGATTATCCAATAGTACAAGATGGCCGGGCAATAGGTGTTTGATCGACACCCATCATTGAATCAATCGACTTCATGTTTCGGTAGCCACGACATGTTGAAACTCGATCAGCACGCGTTTGGACCTAGATTGTAAGAGTTTTAACGTCGTGTCTTGGAGGGGACGATACGGACATGCATACCTAATGTATCTAATCACATATCTAAGCACATGGAACTCAGCCTAAAGAGCCCACTGCTTCCATTGCGTCGGCACGTTCCACTTGCCCGCATCCAGTGCATACTATGCTTCGGCTTATCTTCTGCGTTTCCACTCTGCTGCTGCCCCTCGCAAAACAGACAAACCCCAACCCGGGTTTGTCCCATTTATGCGATTGCAGATGCAGGCCGGTAGAACCGAGACTGTAGAACCGAGACTGTAGAACCGAGACTGTAAGTAGCGTAAGTGATATGTAGCAAAAGTCTCCAACAAGAGGGGTCATTCATGCCACCAACCCAGTGACCGTTTTGATAACAGACGGCTTAATATGACAAGCCTCCCATGTCATTTATACCTGCTTTTCGCTTACAGTAGCGGAATTGTATCATTTCCCTACTTTCGCTAATATGTCCTCATAGCACTGCTTACCCGGTTTCGTCAAAACACGGACAGAGTTGTTTATTACTATTGTACCCAATACGACGGTTAGTTTTGCGCCCAAAGGCGTTGATACCCACTCCCGCTTAGCGATGCATCGTGAAAAGACGCAAGTGACCACTATATCATACGTCACCTGGAAAAGAATAGGAGAACAAGCCGTTGGTGAGTTTCTACGAAGACATCCGTCAATGCATATATACGAGCATGTTATTACAGTACACAAAAGTACTGACATGATCATGTGAACAAATACTTAGAGAATTGGCTATAGCTAGGCTACCATTTATTATTATAGCGCTAATAAAAAAGGTGTCTCGATACTCTACCATGGCCACGAACTAGCAACTCATAGCTTAGCTTGCATACGTCAATCGCGCCTCTTACTATGAAAGACTTACTAGATTGTGTAAGTATGTGTCTTAGAACAAGATTTAGATATGCCGACCCATACTGGGTACCCTCTCGTGTGCGTTGGTTGAGTGTTCTTTTCCGTGTAAAGTTAACACAATAGACTTTCGATTAACAAGCTGTTTATAGAAAAGACGCACACTAGTACCAATATTGACTTTGACTTATACTTGTCAGAAACCGTTGCTTCAGAAAAAGCAACGGCGGCAACCTCAAGATCTTCTAGCAGGACCGTAGGTGATGTGCATACTATACTACGTAAGTATCACATACAGTAGTCTACCTAAACTTCGCTCGACAATTGACATGGCTCAAACCCCCTTTCCCTTCCCTAGATACCAGAGCTTCCCACGGCGGGGCGCAATATAAGGGATAATGAGTTCATTGGTTAGGGCATAAGATATGGCGGGGCTTTCCGAAATTTCTTGTGTTCAGGGATTTACAACGCCCTGCATTAGCGCTGCCGGCCTCCAGTAAGTAGGTACCTGACTAGTTAGCCCGAGCCTCAGTGCTGAAGGAGTGACCTGGAGTTTGCTGCGGTCATGGCATGCTGCGTTAGTGATGGTTTCTGCATCTCCTGCAGCTACTGCGGCCGCGGTACCGAATGGCAATAACAGACACATGCCCCGCTTAGCAGAACTGCAGTATCGGATACCCAATGTCCAATTCCCATTCGAGTGAGCTCCATCGGCTATCCATCTCCATGCGACATTAGTGTGCTGTAGCTTAAGCACATCGAGCACAGAGCATACTGCAACCTTTCCCCTGGTGTAGCCCTGGTCGAACAAACCAAGCCTTTCTCGGACTTTGCGTGCGTACTTGTATTTCACAGTACGCTAGTGTAAGAGGAGGAAACATGGGCTCTAGCATGGACAGGACATGGGTGAATAACTAAGTAAACGGTGATTGCGCTGCTGCTCGCGCCACCCACCGTGCGCCATCATCATCACAGGCTCTCTTGGTTCCCTTCAGTCCCTCTCCATCGACACCCTCGTTGGCACTGCTCAGGTCCAGCTTTCACAGTGCAGATAGCACACTGCGTATCTTTACATACATACGTACATATCAAACAAGAAGGGCTGGTTCACCCAAGCTCGTGTCCCATTCCCGTGGAGAATTAGCGTTGCTTGATTGGACTCGGCGCACACTCCCTCATCGAACATCTTCGCCGTTGTGCACCTTGCCCTTAGTGTAGTCTTCCCCCCGGCCTGTTCTCTCTCGTTCGCCCCCCTTTTGACTTATTTTGTTCTCACTTCTCCTGGACGTCTGAGAGAGAGTAGCTCCAGCGAGTCTGAAGCTTCTTCCCCGCGGGTTGTAGCAAACGACGACAGCTCGCCTGGTCATCCCGGCCATGTTCTGAGTCTCGCTTCGTTGGTTCAGGCTCGAAGAAGACGGCCGTAACTAAGTAATTGGCATCTGAGTCCAACATCGAAGTGAATCTTTTGCTCCGACCTCACTGGACCATTGTACCCCCGACGCACGCGGCTTCGCTTCAACCTACGGCTGGTGCCGTCAAAGCCCTTGAGGTTTAAGAGACTTTCACCTACCCGGAACGCAAGAATATAAACGATTATAGGAACCATGGCGCCATCACTTAACACACATTCCTCGTTTACGCGGCCGCGCACAAGCGACCGTGAGGCTCGTCCAGCAACCCGTGATCAGGCCGATAGCAACCTCATCATACCCAGCCGGACGTCTTCTCTTCACTCGCGCATCACCCAACCCATTCCCGGCACGCTCAATGGCAAGCCACAGCAGAGGACGCCTAAGACACTTACTCATGCCTATATGGTGTGTGGTGTCGGCCGCGAACCCTCGCAATGGGTGAAAGCTCCTGCGCCAGCCCAGGGCAAGATTGGACATATGAAGGGCGCTGTCGGTCAGTTCTGGCTACCGGAGATTCTAGGTAGCAGCCCGCGCCTAGAACAGGACAACGATATTGCTAGAGCTCTGCATGCTGCTATGCGCGTGCGTGAAACCTCGTACTGCCCATTACTTATTGCAATATTGACTTTTCTCTAGGCTTGCTTTCCTCATGATGTCGAGATTTGTACGGGCCGCAGTCAGCCTCACTGCGTTCACCACGCCTTCGTTCTTCAGCAAGATTCGTCACACACTCTATACGGGATTTGTCTGCGGGTGTGGTCGCGCGCCGACGAGAAGCGAGCTGAAACGATTCGAGATCTACGGAAGCGCACCGAGACCGATTTCTACGACAACCCTGATGAGACGTACTGGATCCCTTACTGCTTGTCTTTTCTCTCGCGATATCCCCTGTATAACCTCTTGGGAGACTATCTTCGAGGAATGTGGATTCATTGGAATAAGGCAACGAATCTCTTTCATGCCGAAGAGGTGTCTCGGATTCTCAGCTTCCCTGCGCCTCGGTTAAACGACTTAGTTCGCATTGATATGAAAGACTATGCGCTATGCTACCAGTTCCCCTCGTCGCCCACTGGTTTCCAGAATTTTGCCATGTGGCCACTATGGAGCTGTCTGTCTATCCCCAACATTGTGGGCGTGATCGAGGCGGCAATGTCCCCCACACGACGCATCATCTTTGTCAGCCATTACCCTTCGATGCTAACTGCCGCGGCTGAGACTGTTCGATTCTGTGTTCGAGTTTACGAGTGGAGTGGTTTGTACGTGCCCGTTGTACATGCTCGCCATGCAAAGGACCTTGTCCAAGAACCGGGTCCGTATATCCTGGGTGTCACAGCCGAGTGCCGTACGCTTTTTACCGCGCCCACTGACGCGCTCGTTGTGGATCTTGATCGCAACTTCGTTCTCACGTCAAGCCCGCCTACTGCTTTGAGTCCTGGACAACGCAACAAGTTTGTTACTCGGCTAACCCAAGCGCTAAACGGCGATGTTACTCCTTCCGGGGTCCCGCATCACATGCGATCTGCCTATGGGGGTGGTAAGCTTGTTCCCGCTGGTCAAATCATTGTCATGCGTGGCGAGGTCGAATCGATTCAGGATCCTGAGTGGTGGAACCAAGATGCCATCATGGCCGTGATGGACCACGTGTGCGAAAAGATGGTATGGCTTCTCTTTCAATACGCCTGATTTCAATGCTAACTTGTGTCTAGGGACGCAACACCGGGCTAAAGGCGGTTTTCGGTGGCTCTGTGAAGAAGCCTCTGATGACGAAGGTGTCTATGAGACATCTCAACGAGATCGTAAGAGAGCGCAACCAGTACTCGCGAGATGCTATGGAAGCATGGCAAGACTTTATTAATCTGAAGGGTCGTATGGACACGGAGCTCGCCAAGGTTGCCAAGAGAAACAATTACTTGGTCGAAGAGCTTGAGAACTGGAAGCAACAGGTCGGTTATAATATCATACCTATCTCTTCGAATCTGCTGACTCTCAACAGTTCCTCAAATTCCAATCCTTTGCCGAGCAACTTACAAAGGAAACACAAGATCTCAAAACCAAGATTGAGACCCAGAAGCGAGAGAACCGTCGGCTGGTCGGTCTTGTGGACCAGCAAAAGGATGATAATGCTCGCCTCGCTGTCCGTTTGACTGGTACTGAGAAGCAGCGTGATGATGCTCTTGAAGCACTTGTTCTCCAGCAAGAAATAGCAGAGGAGCTCGAGCGCGAGCGTAAGCGCAATAAGAAGGAGCTGGCCGCATTGCAACAGACGAATGCAACCATGGTCCGACAACGAGACGAAGCCCGACGTGTAGTGCTGCATCTCCGCAGCTTGATTGGAGGACAGTCTCATCATATGGAACACCTAGTTCGCTCCCTCACAACCGGAGATGACTTTATGAGCGAGCTTGGAGAAGAGTTCGGCGACGAAGAGGAAGAGTCCGACTCAACAACCGGTAAGTTCCAGCCCCTGCGTCATGTTAGAACGAATGCTGACATCTCTCAAGGTGGTCTTACCACCCCTAGCCGTAACCAGGCTAAGCGTGTCTCCGCTGCCAGCTTTAAGGATGTGGCAGACCGCCACCTGAAGGATAAGACTGATGCTATTGCTCACATTATTAGAAATATTGCAGAGCAGTGTCAGGCTGCCGTGGAAGGTCTGCAGCTTGCCCACGATGCCGATGGCGAACGTCCCAGGGTATCGCGCCGCACCAGCAACATCTCGGCCGCTCATAGCGAGGACCACGATAACTCTACCGCCTCAGAAGGCGGAGATGACAGCCGACTACAACCCTTTAGGCGGTTCTCTAGTGTCCCGCCTACGCCGGATCTGATTCCCAACCGTAGCAGTACTTCTATGTCATATGCTTCGACAATGACTACGCCAGAACGATCAAGTCAACAATACCACGTTTCGACCGAAATCCCAACAAAAATCGTTGAGGATGATGAGGATGATCTAGGCGACAGAAGCGAGGGCGATGTGATTCCTCAGGAGCCCGGTGTTTTAAGCAAGCATAGTCTACTTCACCGAACCTCGGGCGCTCGTATCAGCGCCTTCGGCGGCACCAGATAGATTCGATTGCGATTTAGCTATTGCGGAGGAGTTATAAAAGGCATATGACTGTCTTTTGGACGAGGTCATTATGAGGTCTAGGAGATGTTCTTTTTCTCTGTGTATATTGGATGTTGTACGTTTTTCTGCCGATACACCTTGTAAGTCGGCACCTGGCGTTGTCCCGACTGGACTGGCTTTCCCATTTGTCTGCTCTTCACTGCCATTTTATGGCCCTAGCCGACTCTAATTTCTTTAACCGATACTCAAGACCGCGGTGCACATATTGCGTTGGTCACATCCCTAGAAGGGGTGATAAAGAAACACCTGCGAGAGATGAATTGGGCTTGTAAGGATACTTGACGAGATGAAGACCCTTTGTCTGTTCACCTGCGATGTCACTACGAGCTGCAATACAGCTAGAAAATACCACTAGTATTTATTAGATACTTCAGTTCACGTCTTTCTTTTGCTCAAGTTTAATGCATGAATACCCTAAATATATCACAACTTCCAATCATTGCCTGTTCGAACAACGATTAACTAAACGTGGCTTTCTTGGTCACTTTAACATTGAAAGCAATAGGCAAGACACAATAAACCTACAGCTTAAATATTCACACCTCCGCCTTGTGTAATCGAACTAGTATGGAATGTTTATCAAACTAGTAGGACGTGAGAACCGCACCATCCCTATGTGTAGCCCCCATGCTGCCCTTATATGACCGTCCTAGGGAACTCTCGCAGTTATGTGATGATATTAGGCGTTCGCCAGACGTCTTTGCCACCCCAAGACAATCATGGCCGATCTAGACAATGGGAACGAGAAACAAGTTGTTTGTTCCCTTTCTCCTATCCCATTCCGCCTTATAAGACACAAAGGAGCCAAAACATTATTTTTAGTTGAAACCGAGGCAGACTCGCAGTAGGTGAAGAGCAAATAACTATCTAGATACCACCATTCCATCACTACACCGAGATAAAACCCACCATTCTAAACAAAAGACGAAAGACGAGAGATATAGCAGTATGTCTAGTGCCGGCACTACTAAATCGATAAGCATCACGGACCTAGGGAAGTCTCTCCGATTGTCTAGCGAAGCCGAGACACAGGCGTTGCTGAAGAGCAACCAGCTGACAGAGGCGTTCCGGCTCTATCGCAATCGCTGCCTCGTGTCGTCTCGGACCAGCGCCGCTGACTTGCCGGATTGGCAGGACGTGGACACGTTTCTGTATGAGCTGCGGCTTTCTACGGAGTTCCGGCAGTACGTGCGCAAGAAGAACGCTGCGAAACAAAAGAAAGCTGCAGACCCCAGTGTAGCACCTCTCGACGATTATCTGGCCGAGCTCTGTCTTTGTGGCTCTTATATGCTCATGCCCCATGTTGCTATGTTCGTGCTGCGCGTCAACAACTTCTTGGATAGTCGCGAGGGGCGGAGGTTCGATATTGGGCCTGATGGAGATAGGGACAGGCGTGAGAGGGTGTTTGATCGGTATTCGCGGATCATGGACATATTGACGTTCCTTGTTTCGCGGAATATTGGGTAGATAATAGGATGTCAGTTCACTTGACGAAAAAAACGTGTGGGTGTTGCTGCTTTTGACTTTGAATGATATAAGATAGATTGTTACAATACTTCTTCTGGAATAAAGGACATGTATATATATAGTGCTATACAGGAAACCGTACCGAGCGCCATATTTGTGAGTGAAAGTCACATTGCCCAAACCCCAGCGGTTAGCTAGAATAGAGGTCAGAGAAGAGAAATCAAAGCCGGGGCTCAGAGTGAAGTTACTTGATAGGTTTGTCAGAAAGATATCTGCATTAATGATTATTGCCCTCTTTCTCACCATGTATTTTAAGCTGAGAACAAGAGTTGTTGATACCCGTGTCCAAGCTCCTAGGATGGAGTAAATCTCCTCTTTGGACCCTCCCTTTGCCTCGAAGACCTGCGACGGAATTCTTCAGGTGAGCCTGCTACTTTTTGCTAGACATCGATGAGAAATATTTCTAGTAATTCAAGTAAAGAGGCTATGATTAGATTCTTCTTTCGCCCACGATAGTCCCTACAAAAGCCTCAAAGGCGCGTGGTAATCGTAATTTTCCTAGCAATAATTCCGATTGTGTCTTTGACTAAATAGAGCCTTCTCCTCCTTGTAATATCCGTAGTCTTTGATGTCACATGCTTTTTAAAATGGGGTTCGGATCACCCAATGGTGATACTTCGATCAGTCAAGCTTGACGATAGCTCAGGGGTTGTTGGAGCAATAACTGTTCACGGGCGAGACCCTCCTGAGTCTTGCCTGCTGTCCTGTCCTTCATGCATAGTTTGGCCAACGTCTGACTCTGGAATCTTGAGTCGACTGGGTTCTGAACTACCAATACGTCTCAACCAGTCTCTCACTTGACCGAAAAATGCGGGGAAAGTGGAAGCACAAGCGACGATAATACCGATATTGATTTCAGCGATGCTAAATACTTCTTAGCATCACAAAGCGACATAGGTCGTTGCGGAGGGACTGACCTAAATTCGGTAACTGTACTTTGGTTCCAAAAATAGTCTATACTACCAAAGCTGACAATGAGTTCTACTAGTCGTGCTAGACTAGCAGCACAGGCCCTGAGATCGAATGAGCAGGGGCACATCAGCACGCGAACAGAGTTATTGATCTTTACTTACCCTGCACCAGCGGCGAAAACAGCAATGAGGCTCAACTTTTGTCGAAGCTGCAACTGCAGCTTCACGAGGGGTGGGAATGGCAGCGCCAGAAGCCAGAGATCAGTAATGACATTGAAACTTGCGTTCAACAACAACACCACCTTGTTGTAGCTAATACAAACGGGCGACTCCGTGAGCTTCACGAGGTCGTTGCAGTTGACGAGAAAGTCGATCCCGAGACCGAACAGTGGAATGTAGAAAAGGGTTATAATGACAATAGTGATTATCGTAACGAGGGCAAATGTTTTGTGGACGCCGAAGATTCGTAGATAAAGCAAGAGAATAGAGAGCTTGGTGAAGAAAATGGTGATTTGGTAAGCGATCCCGTTCACTGATAGCAACTGGATAACGTAAGCAACAGTGTTCTTTTCAGACGTAAATCATACATACCAGGGTTTCGACTGCGCCAGGGAACGACGAAACAGCAATATCCCATATGTGTTTCGTGGGGTTTTTCGAAGTAACTGTTGCAGTATATCAGATCTGACTACCCTACCTAGGTAGTCCGTCGGTTCGAATACAGACAGACCTTCGCTATAGAGGATCGCATAAACCAATGTTCCAATCTATATAAACAATGAGCTGCATCACCCAGACAGACAGATTATGAACCATACAGCAGCCAGAATGCAAGCATCTAAAGAGGACTTGTGTCAGTAACAAGCACTCAAAGACTCGCCCCAGACTTACAGTCATCCCAGCCCCAGCTCCGGGTGAGGCGCAAGCGAACGAAAATCCTGATCAAGACAGAAAGAAGCGATAAGGAGAGAAATATTCCCAGAACCACGAAAGACGGGCCCTTTGATACGGGTTCATCCAAATTTGGGGCCACTCCCGGGGGCGGGACTGCAGCCGGCACCTCAGAGTCAGTCATGGATATATATATATATATATCGGTGCTTGGTTCAAATAGACTAGCAGTAGAAATGCACGGTTATTTCGAGTTGGTTGTAGAGAGTCAGTTATGCAGAGATCATGCAGAGATGCTGCAATGTGAACACATTTCTTTGGTAGGATCTGCCCCCAATGTATTACATATGTACCTACCTACTACCTAGCCTTATGTAGTCTGACCAGGAAATTGCGATTCCTTCCCATTTATTTACTACAGATCTACAGATCATACACCTATCAGTCATCATTGAGGCTGAGTGGACATCATTGGCTAGCAGTGTAACACAGTGCGGCCGGAATGCGGGGTTGACGGTGACAGAGTGAGAAAGTTCTGTGTCGAAGACACATTAATTCAACATATGATCCGGTCAATTGTTCATTATCGTGCCCCCAAGCCTTTTTTTCTCCCTTTCTATCAAGCTCAGTCTTATCGATTAATCGCTCTGCGTTAGGTGGCCGATGACAAAATATTCCGAAGCCATAGCTCACTCTGAGGTCTGATCAGGTGTTTTGGTTGCTTTTCAAGGAAAAGCATCCTGGCCTCCCAAAGTCAAAAATCCCGATTTGCGGCGCGTTAGTAGTCTTTAGACTCATGACAATCATGCGTGAAGACTCGAGGTGTTCCCAGTCAAGGCATCCAGCGTCATCATTTGAGTGGCGTTACCTATACCACCGTTTTCCATCATGGCCATCATCTTCCTCATCTGCGTCCCGTCGTTTCCGCCGAACCCACGACCGATGACCATCTCACCCAACATCCGCAGTTGCATCGGGAATCGTTGATCACCGTAATGCTCGATGACGTCGCTCTTCTCGACGGCACAGCGGAGGCTCTGCCATTGCGATGAGTCCATGCCGAGCGTCTCACACGCGTTCTGCTTCTCCGCATTCCACCACGGAGGAAGCAGACCAGGCCGAGAGGCGGCCAACTGCAGGGACTTCCGAAAGCCGGGGAGACTGGATTCAGCGCCGCCATAGATACTGTCTGCAGTCACATTGCCTTCAAACTTGTACTCGTCCTCCATTCGCATGCGATAGGCGTCGATCAACACACCTACGGTAGGTCAGCATAACTACGGCATTAAATCGCTGGGTTCAGTATCATGGGGCAGTTAGGGGCGAGGACGTGCTATTAATCCTAGATAGACAACTATGGGTCCTAATACTTACTGCAACAAGGTCAGTATTCAGAATACGGCAAGGGGCACTCCCGTACGTACCGATAGACGTCTTCCTCCGGGCGATCATGAAGATAAGTATTATTGTCGAGACGCGTGAAGGGCTTGGTGATTGGCTTGTCCAGTCCTTTTGGCGGAGAGAGGGCGGTGGCAGCTGAAGACCCGGTCCCAGTCTCTGGCCGCTCATGTGCCTGTTTGCTGCAGATCTTCTTGTGCGTCTTCCAGTCGGCCTTTTGGCAGTCTCGAGAACAGTATAGTGTAGTAGTGCACTTGGCACATTTTTTCAGCTGCGGCGAAGCCTTCCCGCAAGTGTTGCAGGCTCCCTCCATGGTGAGATTTTGAATCGTTTTTCTCGGTGCAATTGACGAATAGGTAGATGATGGCGGGGGGAGAGGTGATACTGCAGCCTTCTTGAACATTCAAACAATGTAAGGCACGGACCACTTGAAACCGCAGCAACCTAACGGAGCAAGAACCGGGAATCCACGTCACCTATCCAGGTATCGATTGGATCACGTATGCCCAAGTTTTATAAGTCTCGGATGGTGGCATATACCTGCCTAAGATACTTCTACCAGAGCCAATTTTGGACCGGGAATGATGTCTCGTCTACATATGAATAAATCCGCTTATTGCTCCTGCAAGGGACGCTCTATCAGGATGGAAGTTATCCGGCCCTAACTACTCCGACCACCGACCGAAACCCCGGAAAGATGACCATGATCCGTCCCTTGGTTCAAGCCGTAGATCGAAAAGTACAGTATGCCTCTTCTTTAACCACTAAGTCCAGAAGTTCCGGCTGAAATCAACCGCCGCCTGCCCGCCCAAGTCGCCCGTCATCATCTTGACATCCTTCTCGAACCGGTTGCTCGCAATGATCGTCTTGCGTCCGGCTACCCTCTGCCAGCTCTCTACCCCGACATTGCCCGTCATGATCCGCGCTTGGCCAAGTGTAACGTTTTCGTAGATCGATACTTCGTTCCCGTGTGATGTTGTGTCACGAGCTGCTGCTTGATCTCCAAGCCCAAGCTCCTCTTGGTCGCTTACATCTATAGCGATCATCCGATCTGCCGTCGGGTTAGCAAGTTCTCGCGACAATGAGAGAGGAACGGGAACACCCGCCTGTCTGTTGCGCTGATCTGGGGCCTAGTCTATCCATAAGAGCTAGATTTATCCCGAGCACCTGTTGTACCCGGTCATTCGTCTCCGTCAAGACGTCGAAGGCGACACGAAAGCCGTCCCGAAGATTCCCCTCTAATCCGACCTGGGCAGTTTGAATCCGCATGCAGAGCAGGTCTCGCGCCCGATCAAGCCGACTGAGAATTCCTCCAAGGTCTCGGTCTTCTTTACCGCCTGTCTTGAGTGCATTTGCGAATTGCGCGGCGCGACCTCGCCGCTGTCCCTTTGCCAGCCCCTTAAAGAATAATTGCAACTCCTCTATGATTATCATTATGTTCCTCAGCTGCTGTTCAATCGCGGCGGTCTGCAGCGGCGGCTGGTCTCGGACGAGATCGAGAGTACCCTCGAGCTGCGATAGCTGCTGGGACGCATCGTGCAGCGTCTTCGATCCGCTTTCAACTTTGCTGCGCGCCGCTTGGATTTCTCGTAGCAAGGTGAACGCTGTGCCGATGAGTCCGGCGACCCCTGTAATAAGCCCGACGACTTCAGCCTGTAACTCGGATCAGTTGCTATTCTCGTTCGAAGAGGCGGCGGCGGAGGGAACGGGGATGGACCATCTTGATCTCGATTTTGACTCTAGATGAATTCTCGGGTTGGGATGTGATTGTCCAAAGCTGAAGCTCTCCAACGTCCGCCCCCGCGAGCTGATTGGTAAACTGAGCGTCCTGCAGATCCTGTGGTCGACATTGGCGGTTACCCCTCTTTTACCTCAGCCCAGCCTCAGTACCATTTTCTATTCCGCCATTTTGGAGCGCAGCATTTGTCCTTCATTGACGTGGTGCTACTGATGGCTGCTCGCCGTATTTCCTCTAACTATTTTGCGGGTGATACTCGAATCCATCAAGGCGATGTGAACAACTATTACGAGTACCGCCAAGAGTAGGTTTTCGTTGTCAAGTTTTAACCTCCCTATCACGTGAGGGGTGAACTTCGATTCTTACGCTGAGGATAGAGAACGACCAGAAACACCGCCGAAACCATCGTCCAACATCCCCTTCCGCCGCGACAACGATTTCGTCGAACGCAAGTCTCTTCTTGATCGAATATATCGAGTATGCTCGGAACCAGCCTCGCGCGCGGCGCTGGTGGGGCTAGGAGGCGTAGGCAAATCGCAACTCGCCATCGAACACGCGTACAGGGCGAAAAACGAGTCCATACAGAATAACAACGAGATCTGGGTGTTTTGGATTCACGCCGAAACGTATGCACGCGCGAAGGAGGGCTTTCAGTCGATTGCTGATGCTGCCAAGATTCCCGGCCGAAACCAGCCTAAGGACATTTTACCGCTCGTTTATCGGTGGCTCCAAAATGAACGGAACGGCCGGTGGTTGATGATCTTGGATAGTGCAGATAATATTGACGTACTCTGCAACAATGCCGACAAGGCGGGGCAAACGACTGCTGAGGCGGAAAAGAAGCCATTATCAGCATATCTACCGCAGAGTTCGAACGGTTCGATCATTATCACAACGAGGAACAAGGCCCTTGCTTATCGGCTCACGGGTAGCTACGAAAATATCATTGAGGTCGGGCCGATGGACCAAGAGCATGCCCTTGAACTACTCACAAAAAAATCGAAAAAAGATGCAGACATAGATACAGCAACCAAACTTGTCGAGGCACTTGAGTGTATGCCGCTGGCAATCAGCCAAGCCGCGGCCTACATACAGAGAAGGGCACCTCGTACGTCAATCTCGAAATACTTGGAAGAGCTCCGAAGAAGTGAACGAAAGATGTCGAGCCTATTGAACCAGGATTTCGGTGATCTTCGGCGAGACGAAAGCGCGAAAAACTCAGTCATTACAACATGGCAAATCTCTTTCGATTATATACGCTCAAATAGACCATCGGCGGCCGACCTACTATCCTTGATGAGCTTCTTTGATCGACAAGGTATCCTTGAATGGCTGATCCAGCCTTTGGATCGAGACCGGAGTAGCGGAGCCGATACGGATAACAAAAGCGTGAGCTCTAGCGATAGTACAGATGATGCGTTCGAAAAAGATATTGAAACCCTTAGAGATTACTGCTTAGTACAAACGAACGAGAAAGGCGATGTGTTCGAAATGCATGGGCTGGTGCAGCTTTCCACTAGGACGTGGCTGGATGCCTATGGAGAGAGCGAAATGTTTAAGAGGCAGTTTATCAATCGGATGGCTCTAGCATTTCCGACTGGGAGCTTTGAAAATTGGAGTACATGTCAGAAGCTGTTTCCACATGTCGAAAAGGCTATAAACTACCACCCGATAGATAAAGAGACGCAGAAGGAGTGGGCTCTACTTTTACATAATGGGGGCTGGTATTCTCGTGAGCAAGGCCAGTATACCATGTCGGAAACAATGGCAACAATGTCGCGAAATATGTACAAAATGGTGCTGGGACCGGACCATCCATATACGCTGACCAGCATGGCCAACCTGGCCTCGACGTATCGGAATCAGGGGCGGTGGAAAGAGGCCGAGTTGCTAGGAGTACAAGTAGTAGAGACTCGCAAGACGGTGCTAGGACTAGACCATCCTAACACGCTGACTAGCATGAACAACCTGGCCTTGACATACTCGAATCAGGGCCGATGGGAAAAGGCCGAGTTGCTAAGCGTACGAGTAGGAGAGACTCGTAAGACGGTGCTGGGACCCGAGCATCCTGACACGCTGAACAGCATGGCCAACCTGGCCTCGACATACCGGGGACGGGGCCGGTGGAAAGAGGCCGAGTCGCTATTTGTGCAGATAATAGAAACTCGCAAAATGGTGCTGGGACCGTACCATCCCCACACATTGAACAGCATGGCTAACCTGGCCTCGACATACCGAAAACAGGGCCGGTGGAAAGAGGCCGAGTCGCTATTTATACAAGTAATAGAGACTCGCAAAATAGTACTGGGACCGGACCATCCTTACACACTGAATAGCATGGCCAACCTAGCTTTAACGTACTCAAATCAGGGGCGGTGGAAAGAAGCCGAGTCGTTAGAGGTACAAGTGATGGAAACAAGAAAAATGGTGCTAGGACCCGAGCAGCCCTCGACGCTGACTAGCATGAACAATCTAGCGTATACATGGAAGTCTCAAGGCTGCAACGCCAATGCTATTCGACTTATGGAGGATTGCATTCGGATTCGTCGTCGCGTTTTAGGGCCAGATCACCCGGATATATCGTGGTCGCTGTCTGCGCTGAACATTTGGCGTAAAGAATTGGAATTACCAGCCCTTGAAACAAGCGCTCCAAGATAACCATGATTTCTTATTTCCCTCACTATATGAGATAGACAGGATTTACTCGAAAATATATATTATCGGTGCAGGGTGTTGGATAACTACGACATCTTAAAAATCATACTCATCAGGCAGATATGGTAGCGAGCAAGAGCTAGGTATGATGGCGGGGGGAGGTGAAGATGGCAATAGTTCTGGAACATTCAAACAATATAAGGCACGGACCACCTGAAACCGCGGCAACCTAACGGAGCAAGAACCGTATGTCTAGGTAAGTTTTAAATTTTTTGCGTCTTGGATGGTGGTATATACCTGCCTAAGATACTTCCACCTAGGCAGGTAATACTCAAGTCCCGTAAGCTCTCACATTGGTGGCCGCCTTTGTCATAGTCACGTATTTTAGTTGTTTGGAGTGCTCGGAATTGATTGGGATCATTTTTGGTCGGCCGAGTCGCTTTTTGCTATTTCTGAACTCCTGATGAATATGCTTAAACATATTTCATACTGACCTGACTTACCTAAGATACCTACAACGTTAAGGCACCCGGTAGATTGACGAATCGGGACGTTGCGCACCTAAGCGGCGGGATTTCCCACTAGCAGATCTACCGTAGACTAACCTATTGTTTAGATTGTATACAAGAAATAAGAAATTCATTTTGCAAGTAGTCAAATTCTGCCCGACATTTGAAAAAGGATTTCTCAGAACTCTCTTTTTGTTAATTTCAAAAGGTCGCTCTCCTCAAGTACGATTTACCAATCTGGTAATGCTCATGGCGTAGATATTGTCACACTGACTGATCTAGGGTACTAGGATTGCACGTACCCGAAACCACGGGTTGGCGCCTCCGATATTTTGTAATTAATAGTATAAGCGGCGAATCGCACACCCAGCTACCCGTTGTTTGCTTGATCACGGAAACAGGCGATAACGAAGCTGGACGAGCAAGATTAAGCGAACGAAGATCGCTGCTAGAGCTGACGAGACTGTATAGCTCCCTTAACTCGAATATCCATCCAAGTCTGAGATTCCTAGCCCTTGTTACAGGCCGTAAGGGATTCGAAAGATATCATATGATTTTATCTACGGCTTTGATCTTTTAAGACTTTGTGATAAGAAAATCTATGTACACGAAGATCCGTAGGACAGTTTTATCTTATTGATCATCTTTTGCGTATCTACATTATTCCAAAGGTTATGTTGTATCCCGGCTCTTCTACTGTAAAGGGGGGGGAATTGCTGCGCTTAGTCATTGGTGAATATGTATATGTCAAAATGGTCAATTCGCTGTCTACCTTATGGGAGCCATCAGTCATCACGGTATGTGTATTGAAACTTGGGTCGTTGCGTCTAAAGACATCAAAGTCGGAGTTGACGAAGACATCTTTTAAAAGAATACGCTTAGCAGTAGTTTACAGTGTGAGTACACATTTATACACACAGTATGAGCATCAAGCGGCTGACGAGCGGCTTTGGTGGTGGGTGGGTCTGCACTGTAGACTATTGCGAAGCATTCTTTAATTCTGGCCCCAAACATCCCCCACCTTTTTTCTCTAACTTACAACTTCACATATTCTTCTCGATTACTCCGTACAACAAATCTACGCTGGTATGACACGAGACAACACAGGCCATATCATGACACCGAACCTCAAATCGAGCCCCTACTAGATATATGTACGTCATGGCGGAACTACAGGACCTCTCCAATGAAATCCTGATTATGATACTGAGCTTCCTGGGGGTAATTGATCTCCAGTCCACGCTCCTTGCACAGCGCGTGAGCAGACGCTTTCGGTGTATAATCCAAGATGCTGTCTTAAACTCGCGGGCAAACCCCTGCTCTGAACCTGCTACCGGTGCTGTCAGCGCTTCTATCAACCCGCTTTTGCAGGCCAAGTTCAACGGTCTCTTCGATTCCGACGACTGCATCACTCAGGACGATGATTATGCAGTTCCACCGTCGTGGTTGTTACTTAGCGGTAATTATCTGCTGCCATTCCGACGTCTACCGTGGGCAAAAACCCCCTCGTCTCGGGAGGTGTTTACGCGACCAGAGGCTTCGTGGCGCCGATTAAGTCTAACGTTTGGCAAGTTTGCACCTATAAAGCATCTCGACATAGTGAAAGGTTTCGAAACCCCCGGGGGGCGGGTTGCTTACTTACAACTTGACCTACCCCCTTCCGGCCTAAGCATGGGGATCTTGTATGACACCCTGCTGTGCGACGAGGCGCTGTGCGGACACAATACGAATCGCTGGCAATTGCTTGTCGGGAAGAGCTTGAAGAGTTTCGACGTTTGTGAGTAAATTTCGGACTTGGCGACTTTCAGAAAATAAAATTTCCTTTCTAGGCTGCTGCTGTACGGAAATTACGGAACCCCGGAAAATTTAAGCTATGAATAGGGACAAGTGACTCACAGCATTCTAGTGTACCGACGGTACTATCGCAGGCTGCCTGGCAACTCCCAGATCATACGCGAGAACCCTGGTGCGGCGGTCTTATTGGTGGCGGGGGGCGGCATAGGGCCTGGCCCCGAAGCAGATGCGCGTGCGTGGCTACCACAACGTTTGACGGGGAACAGTAGACCTAAGTTTCTGCCCTGGCAGGGTCCTTTGATAAATCCAGAGAAGACGGAGTGGTTTCGTTTAGTTCCAGTTTCGGTTTCAGATTTAGAGTAGCGATCGGTTTCATCTAACTTACCAAATAGACGATACAGAAGAAGTGATTCGTGGTCCCTCGACGGGATGATAAACGCGCTGCAGATTCATCTTCCAGTCAGCGAGTCATAACGGCGCTTCGATATTCACTATGCGGAAACGATTTCGTCTATGAAGATAAGAATTGCTTAGAATCATTTGCAAAAGAACCCAGGTTATGTCCTATCACGGGACTCGCCAGCATCTTTGATATACTTTATGATATGCCAGCTTTTCGCATACACCTGGTCTCTTATCTAGGGGGTATCAATATTATTCAGTCACTACTTTAGAGGACGCATCATCCATTTACAGTGGGTATTTAAGATAATCTATCTCTACCCAAACACCAACCTTCTTGAGAAAATTCAACTCATAGACGAGGTGATTTTCATTATGGTTAGCATCATTCACCGGGGGGTTCTTCTCTACACAATCGAGTTGAGCTGCAGCGCCTAAAGTCGAAAACGCCGTTCAGACCCAACCATTAGACGTAACTGCTCTGTTAGAGCGATTTGCTGCGCAAACGAGATTTTATTCCCATGGCACCTCGGGGTGTCTTATCATAATTCGTCATGACCTCTGAATTCTGACACCAAGACAAGTGTACAGGATCCAGCGCTGCTAGGTCTCGGCCAATCTTTGATAGCCGTCGTATTCTTATTCACCGTTGGCGTTCAGTTGTTGAAAGACGTTATGTATGGGGACAAAATGATGCGCACGAAATGTTGACTTACGGTATGAGAAGGGTGTGCAGCGCTGAACCTCTCATGGGGGCTGGGCTTTTAGTTTCTTCTCACGAATAGTCGTTTTTGAGTTAAGAGCGAATTCTTGGCATGTGCGAAGAGTCTTCCAACTGACACAAGAACAGTGCAATAGATGGCGCTTCATCCGAGTGAGACGACTCCTACTGCAAACAATTGTCAGGCTACTGGTAGACGTCGTACTCGTCAGCTAAATCTTGAACAATGCTACAATCATCCAACTGAGGCCGATAATCGACAGCGTGAAAGTCAGTCCTTGATTAAAGTCGTACTATCCCCCGAAATCCAGCTTTGTCCGATTGGGGAGGTACAGATCTATAATCGTGGTGGGTGTTCTCGAATAGTATCACTGAGATGCCGAGATAGGGTTGGATCGCTATTGGTGTCTTGGGTTCCGGCTAGAGAGCCACCCATATTTGGGGCGTTCGTCCCGACTCTTCCTCTTTCTTGTAGTCTGAAATTCATTAACCAGCGAACATGCATTCCAAGGACCCCTAGTGTACTACGGATCTCGGTGAGCTGGTCTTTGATTGGTAGCGTCTCGTTGAATAGCATCACAGAATGCCTGCCTTCAACTTCATTAAGGGCAGAAGATAGACGCTCGACTTTGGCTTCCACTGTCTCGAATAGCGACAAGAAATACTGATCTCGGGATTCGTAGGGGGCTGGATCTGTGGATGATGTGTTTTCTGGCAGGCTGATATCCGCCATTCCCTCTGACGTATTTGTCGTCGTCACGGAGAACCCCTTGTTCTCGAGGAACTTAATCCGCCGTTCCTTGAGTTGATCTTTTTCTTGGAGAGCCTTAAGCTCCGCTCGAAGCTCTGCCATTTGTTCTCCAACTGGTCCAACCACCCTATATTCGCATAGTCGCGTGTGCTCGTTGAGCTTTTTGCGTTTTACCAGGGACATGCAACCGAACGGCGCAAATTTGCACGGTGTTTCTGCTTCTGGACATTCCTTCACGTGTTCATCTTGCTTATGACGAACGTATTCAGTTTTACACAGCTCACAGCTCTTCTTTCTGTTTGCACACTGATTGTCCTGATGGTCTTCCAAGTCGGCTTTCTCATATGCATGCTCGCAGTACTCGCATTTGACATTGTAATGTAGACATCCTTTCCCGGAGTCTTTGCGGGTCACCGTTTTATCACAGGAGGGATGTGGGCAAGGCACGAGGGTCTTGTCACAGTAGCGAGTGACGTGGTTCTCGACAAGAGACCTGGCCACCACAAGACCGCAACCGCGGGGTTGGTTTGGACATCGCACGAGTAGATTATCGAGTTGGTTATGGACAATTTTAGGAGCGGTTCGCGTCTCGTCAACGAGTTTCAGTGGCAGACGGTCGACTGGACAAACGGGATTTAGGCTGTGAGCGTGAACAATACATTTCTGGCAGAAAACGTGGTCACAATTCGTGATCATCGGAGACACTAGTGGCAAGCGACATATCGGACATATTAGGTTCTCGTCTATTTCGCCCTCGTATTCGAGCGTCCTGAGGTCGACGATCGGGGATACCAACTCCCCTTGGACAAGAGGGCGAAGGGCGAGGGTTGTGGTTGAGACCAGGCCCTCCTCGGGTGTGTTCGGCGGCGGCATTCTGTAGCAACTTTCCTTGAATAGTTATTACTGGCTAATTCCCTGGAACTCCATGAGGAGCTAGCTATGATTTGGGCGACGTCTGTTCCTTTGCATTGCTGAAGATTGCTGGGTTATTTCGGTTCTTGCCATGCGTGATAGGTGATTAGGTGGTAGGTAAGTGGATATGGGTGGGTTGGTTGAAGCTGAGGTTGTCCGCGGCCTGCGGGTGGGTCCACTCGGACCCTCAGACTGTCTTGGCCGTTATACCAGTGTAATTTAGTTATCGGTTCTCGGACGGGATGGGCTGCACCCAGGCATGGCAATATAATTGGCTCTCAAAACTAAATATTTAAAACACATACCGTATTAATGATAAATATGTACCTTGGGAACATGATGCCGTCATGCTTTTGCGTACTATCGAGACTGTAACTAAGACAGACGGGTGGAGGCAATATGGACCAATGATAACGTCGGAATTGCAACCCAGCCCTGACCATCAATAGTAGCTTATTTGCTATGCTCAACAAAATTCAAAAAGCCAAAAAAGAAAGGAAAGTCGCGCCCGCGGACCCCCGAAACCCTGCAGCCCTTAACTACATGTACCTAGGTACGTAAGGCTGGTGCGTATTTGCCCCGCAGCTTCTCACCTTAACTTTTTTTTTGGTGATAAAGGATAAAAAGGTTAAGCTGAAAGGCCGGCCCATTCACGGTTTGTGCCATATCATTTCACTTGCACGGTATATTCTATATTCGACGAGAGCAATATGGGGTTCACCCTTAAAGTCACCAACCGGTCCCGGCAGGGTCTGAAGGGTCTGCCCCCCACCATTGAGCTTCCGGATGACGCTACGGTCGAGTTCACGAAGAAGCAAATCGCCTCGGCGACCAGGACGTCCGACTTCAACCGAATTGGCATCTTTGACCCGGTCTCCAAGAAGACCTTCAAGGACCGCAATGCCGTGTTACGGGAACTCGAGCCTGTTATTAAGAACAAGGAGATCATAGTGAAGGACCTCGGTATGATTCGCATAGTGGCGTGGAAGTCGCTGGTTTGCGCATTCATTGAGCTGATATGACTTGAAATTATAGGCCCGCAGATCTCATGGAAACTTGTATACCTCTGCGAATACTTCGGTCCCCTGGTCTTCCACCTCCTCTTTGTCGGGGTTCGCAACCACCTGTATCCTGCCGTATACCCGTACATCAAAAGCATCGTGCCCGCCCCTAATCCTACGGTGGCCTCGGGCGAGCTCACATCGGTGCAGCAAGCTGCCTTCGCCATGATCATGGCTCACTTCGTGAAGCGGGAGCTCGAGGTTCTGTTCGTGCACAAGTTCAGCGCAAACACGATGCCGGCGGCTTTCATCGTGCGAAACTCGTTCTTCTACTGGGTATTCGCCGGTCTACTGGGTGCGCTCGAGATCTACGCTCCCTTTTCCCCGTCGGCGCGTGCGGAGCCCTTCCTTTCCGCACCTTCTGACGTCCTCGGTCTTGCTCTGTACGTCGTCGGCGAGCTTTGCAACGCCAACGTGCACTGGTATCTCTCGACTCTGCGTAAGCCCGGTGAGACGGCCCGCAAGATCCCCACCGGACTGGGCTTCAGTCTTGTGACATGCCCAAACTATATGTTCGAGATTATCGCGTGGGCCGGTGTCATCCTCGTTACACGTTCTCCAACCCTCGTCGTATTTATCACAATCGGGTCGTACTTCATGTACATCTGGGCCTTGGGTAAGGAGAAGGCCTACCGCAAGCAGTTCGGTGACAAGTATAAGAAGAAGCGGTTCGTCGTTTTGCCTTATCTCTTGTAATTAGATGTCGATTCAACGCCGGATCGAATTAGCATATTATAGGCGCAACTGCTATTGGGTTCATGATGAGAACGTCTAGAAGGATCGATAACTCTCGAGAGCTTGAAGGAGTTTCCACTATGACGCCACACGCCGTGAATATATCTAACATAGCTATCTTAGAAGTAGATTATACAGAGACCGGAACCCAAAAAAAAGCGATATACCACCCCGAATTTGGTATTGGGTGCTGCGCATTTCGTAATATCGTGGACTCATTAACAAGCTGGTGTAGTCTTATCCCACCTTCGTTTACCCGTGTCCCCCGGCTCCGGAGCCCTTATTGTAGAGTAGGTCGAAAAGATCATCCAATTATACCCGATGCGACTTCCCTCGTAGTGTCAAGAACAGCCCTCCCTCTGGTGCAGTGTTGGTAATCATGCCGCATTGTGCTCTGTCGACGTGAGCCCCACGCGCATGTCCGTCGCCAAAGCCTCTGCTAGGCTTTCTAAGATGGCTTCGTCAAGCGAGATGGTAGCGTTTGTGGAACTTGGTGAATTCGACGCCGAACTAGCAAGCAAAGATGCATTCGAAGTAGTACTTCCGCCACCTACCGTAGAACAATCGCTGTCCAGAGCGACGCCCAACAACCCTTTCCCCTTCTCCTCTTTCCCGGGAGCAGCACTCTTCTCTTCCCTGTCCTCTCGTGGTTCACGCAGGTCGCTTACACTGCCTCTGCAGCTGCCTTTCGAACTCTCCAGCCTGTCATCACCACGCTCGCCCTCACCATCCCCCTCGCTCTCGCTCCCGGACCAATAACTCCCCGAGCAGTCGCTGCAGCTTTCGTCGTCGTCGCTCTCCGTGCCGCCGCCCCTCACTAGTCGCATCGTCTCCTCGAGGACCAGGAAGTCCCGCTCGAGCACCTCGGCCCAGTTCTGCACATTGCCGAGCTCCTTGATCTTGCGCCCGGCGTCCTTGGCCACCTTGGCGAGCTTGTCGTTCTCTTTGCGCAGCGCCTCGGTCGCCCTGGCGACGTCTTGCTCCTGCCGCGAGAGCACGGTGGCGTTGGCGTGCAAGACCGACGCGCGCGACTGCAGCTCGCTGTCGAGCATGTTCGACATGGACGCCACGAGCGCCGCGCGCGCCTCGGCCACGTGCAGCTGCGAGTCGCGGGATGGCATGTTAGGGTTCAAGGGCATGGTGGCGGTGCTTGTGCCGCCGGGTCGCGGGCCGGCGCCGTGGACCGAGGGAGGTAGTCCTGGCCCGCTACTGACCGTAGTCGGCGGTGAAGTCGCGGTGAACCGCGACCCGGAGACTGACGGCAGGGCCTTGGAGGTGGATGAGGGTAGGGAGGGTGGAGATCTTGGGGGCGGAGACGACGAGCTGCCGACTGAGGCCATGGCTGAAGAAGAGGCGCCATGCTCGCTTGGCGGCGAGGCTGTCGTCGAAAATCTCCGGTCACTGTCGGAGTTGGATGCCGGCGGAGGTGGAGAAACCACCGGAATGGCTACGGCCGGGTAGGGCATTTGGACTGCCGCAGCGAAGCGGGTGTTTCGCTTAAATCGCTAAACAAGATGGCGGAATCAGACTGGGAAGGGGAGGACCAACAATGAAACAGCTGGGTTGAGTGGATGAAACAACGATGGGAACTTGGAGGCCACTCGCTGGCTGGTGCATAGTCAAAACTATTGGAGATGAAGCTCGAGACTTGGAGCTCGTGGCATATTGCGGGGTCGTTTACGGATGGCCGATTGGAAGAACGGCTCAATTATAAGCACCACCTGCATATTATAGCCCCGGGCGACTTGCAGCGACTTGCCTAATTCGAGGACATCCGTCACACATGACTGGTACCAGCAAGAACATGTCTCGTGATTCACCCAACTTCCCAATCTCCCTATTTCCCAGCTTCCTAACAGAATCTATCTCATCACTCATTACTCATCACTCATCCCAGTTTGCGTCTAGGAGACCTTCCTCGCGCTGCGTGCTGACCCACTCCTCACTGGCCAGTCCACGCAGGAATCGGCGTTGGAGCTCGCCTTGATCCTTGTGGTAGTCGCATGCATAATCACACGCCGGGGTGTCGCTCTCTCCAAAGTAGTCGCATATCAGTTTGTGACGACAGGTTGTGATGTTCTCGCAATACTCGGCCAAGCTTTTCAGGCTCGAGGCCCTCGCCGCCCAGTTCGAGCTCTTGGAATCACGATCGCGTATAATGAGGTTACAGACCCGGTCCCTGTCCTCACGACTGTAGTACAGAAAGCAGTAAGAAGCGTTCCCATCCCGCCCGGCTCGCCCTGCTTCTTGATAGTATCCTTCGAATGACTTGGGGAGTCTCCAGTGAACGACGAAGCGTACGTTGTCCTTGTCAATGCCCATGCCGAAGGCTGTCGTGGCTACGATTACGTCAAAATTAGGCTCATTAGATACCCAATTCGCCAGGGTCTGCTCCTTCACCTCCTTGGATAACTTTGCGTGAAAGGGTTGTGCGCCGATGCCCTCTTGGCGAAGCTGGGCGGCGAGATTCTCACACTCGTCGCGAGATATTGTGTAGATGATACCAGGCACGTTATCTAGCCTCTCCCCAAGAGCAACCAGCTCGGATTTCCGTGGTTCCTGAGATCTACGCTCATACACACTGCGAATCCATTTTAGGAAATCTTCCAACCGACGATCATCCTCATCGCGTGTAAACCTAATCTCGAAATGGAGATTAGGGCGATAGGCTGTCATTGTGAATGACTTGAGACGATCTGGCTCTGTATCAAGACACAGAGTATGCAAGACATCATCTCGGACTTGATCATTGGCTGTGGCCGTGAGACACATGATGGGCACTTCAGGAAAGGATTTGCGAAACCAGGATAGCCGCTTGAAGTCTCGTCTAAAGTCGTGTCCCCATTCCGAGATGCAGTGTGCCTCATCGATGGCAATGCGGGCTAGTTCCCGTTGGTCATACACAATTTGTAGCCGATCTCGAAAGCGATCCGTCGCACAGAGCTCAGGGGTAACATAGAGGAGCCGAGTACGTGGGTGTCCGGTTTTCAAGTCGGCGAGAATGCGATCTCTTTCCTGGAGAGGCGTGTTACTGTTAAACGAGCTGGCGTCGATGCCGGCAGCTCGCAAAGCCTCCACCTGATTCATCATCAAGCTCAACAACGGTGACACAACAATTGTGACTGTCAAAGTCAGCTCCGAGGGTCATCAAGCTATTACCTGAATTGCTTACTTCCATGATCAACTACTGCAGGGAGTTGAAAGCATAAGCTCTTCCCGAATGACGTTGCCGCTTGGACAAACTGCAATATTTAAGAGTTAGCCCTCGCCGTCTTAAGACCGACCTATGGGTGTTTCGGACGTGCAGAAGGCCTCCGAGACATGTGTATCACAAAAGCCGAGATGCGAATATATGATAACATGATTTCAGGGGTTACTTACTACGTCGTGTCCATCTAGGGCAGCCTGGATGATCTCCCGTTGGAACGGACGAAAGCTGGTCTTGTTGAACTGGCGACGTAAAGTGAAGTCGAGATCGGGGAGTATGCCTGAGTTTGACCTCACCAAACTAGGCATTTTTGATATTATTACGTGGGGTTTTTCATAGATTTGGGCTGAAGGCCTTTTCTCTCTCGGCCATCAAACGAAAGAAAACACCTTGCTAGATCAGTGCTATCGAATCAAGCCCATCGCACTGCCCATCAGAACGAATTGTTGTACGTTCCCCTAGGCTCAATTAGGTAATTAATTTGATTTGAAGCAATTGAATTGCCCAGAAATGTGATAGAAGCTGTCCAGCGTAGTGATAGGCTGCCACTAGAAAGTTGCTCTGCGAAGATATACGCATGCACCTAGACGCTCCCTGATAGTAGGTAGCTACCTGGCCAGAAAATGTTGGGTGTTTGCAGTTTGCCTGTATTTTTTCTGTAGACAGGCCTCCTTGTTGCTGAATTTGCAGCCTTAACATAGAAAGAGGCTTGCATGCTTGCCGATCCAGCTAGGTAGACCATAACTATACTGTACAAGATAGGTACATCTCCTTTCTCCGCTGTCGCGTGGTAGAACGCCCGTTGGCATTAGTGTGGATCGAAGCGCACGCTAAAAAGTGATATATGGCTCGTGCGTCTACTTTATTTATGATATGCTCACCCCCTAGCGGGTACCTGCCTATGGCTGGCTCCCTTTGAGCCAATCTCCTCCAACTTGCTTCGCGTTGGCGTTCTCAGCTTATAGGTACCTAAGGTACCTAGCTAGGTAGGTAGGCTTCGGAGGGGCTGAAAAAACAAAGCCGACGGGGGAAAAACAGGATCCTACGGACGATAGAACAAGTATATTGGTGATACAGCTGTCCAATATTATCTGCATGGCCACCACCATTATTGTGCTGTGTTGTCTTCCATTCTCTTGATCGTGATCTCAGTGAAAGTGAAGAAGATAGTTATAGGCACCATTGTAGTATGGGTGGCGCGCTATAACTACCTGGCATCTGGGCAGTAGGTTGCCTAAGGTAGCATAGCAAATACCTACATGTATGATACCACGTTGCTTAAGTACCTCGGCTTCAGCGGAGAGACCACTTGCAACGATGCTATAGCTCAGTGAGAGGTAACTTGTAGAACTTGGAGGTAGCAGGTTGGAGGTATTACAGTAGGAGGTAGGTAGCGATAAAGTGGCGTCTCATGCCCTAGTACCTGTTTGCTCTCTGCAAGCAACCTTGGAACCTTGGAAGGTTGTTGCCCCTTTCCGCTCTACAGTTTTACAGTCTTACTTGTATATATGTAGCAGTACCGCCGCACACCCTCCCCTTGATGAATGAACTACTATAGTCCTTGTAGCAGCTAGTTTAGCGACTCCAGGCGAGCCAGGTACCTCGCACTGGTAGCAGGTACCTCCTGAGTCCTTACACGCAATCAAGGAAAAAAAAAGAGAGCGATGGCAAAGAAGTTCTCCCTCGGATGGAGACTCCCTTGTTAGGAATCGTACCTGACGTCTTCGCATGCCGCCTATCCTGCGCCGAAAAGCAATTCCCAGTATCTGCACAGGAACGGCGATCGCAGCCGACACACATACATATATTGAGATTAGGTGCACCGTGCAATACGACATCAACCGCCCATCCCAGCGCTGCGTCGTTTCGGCCTCGCATCCGCAGCTTGGCCGTCGGGGACGCCAAGACCTGTCGTTGAAACACTCGCATCCATTCACCACATCCTGCCGCCGCCACCTGTGTGTCGTGTCGTGTCGTGTCGTGCTTGCGTGGGTTTGTCGAAGCCCAGTCCTATCGGAACACCAGCCTGTTTCTGCTTCTGCTTCCCCAACTGTTTCTTCCTCCCGTTGTCGTGTCGCATTTCTATATCTCTATCGACTGTGTCTGTCCGTTTTCTGCGCCCGGCGACGACGAACATCGAATGTTCGGTTCTCCTGTCCACCACCCCCGAAGCTTCAATTGGGCCGATGCTCCTTTGGCATAGGAATTGGAGATCCGCGTATTCCGAGCGGCCCGCCAGCAGAACCCTGAAACGATCGTCTCGACTCTTTGTCTCGCCTTGAGCCAACCGCCCGCCGCCCAGACTGCCGCCTACCACCCTATATCCCCGTCGGCCGGTCTCGACGATCACGCCATGAATACTGCCTCGGCCAGCATGGCCGCAGCTGTCGTGCATCCTTACCCGTCCGCGTCAAGAGCCTTACCAACAAATCCTCCTCACGGGATAAGGCGAATTCCTCTCCCGACGTTCAACATGCCTCCTCTGCCGCCGCCGCCCATTCCCGAGAAGTACAATGTGTCCTCTGGCGTATCTGGCGTCCCTGGCGCAACGCTGTCCGCATCCGCTCCCATGTCTTCGGCCCAGGTCATCAATCTCGCCCGGGAGGCCATGAAGGCCGCTCTGCAGGACAATGAAAGTCAAGCAGCGGAAGCGAGCGGCGTGAGCAACGAATTGAAACCCGGCGTCACCATCGACCTCAGCCGATTGAACATACAATACTTACCGGACGAGGTGGTGGACATAATAAAAAACGAACTGGAGCGGTTGGTTACCTTTCGCATACCGGAGCCCGAAGTGCTCGCTTGCTGACTCTGCTCTGTCATTGTACAGGTTGGCTCTTTCTCACAACAAGCTAACCTCCTTCCCGGCGAGGTTTTCGGAGTGCACTTCACTGCGGTATCTCAATGTGAGGAACAATCGGATCGAAAAGTTCCCACTTGCGGTTAGTATTCCTGCATCTGCTTGCCGACGGAGCAAGGCAATGACGAAGATAAAGGCAATCCTTTACTGATGACAATTGTACAGCTATGCGACCTCAAGTCGCTCGAAATCCTTGATTTGGGCCGCAATAGGATTCGTGTCCTTCCTAGAGAGATTTCAAGACTGACTTGTCTCAAAGTGCTCGCTGTGCAGAAGAATCAAATAGAAGAACTTCCGCTCTGCTTGGCAGACATGGGCTCCTTACAAGTATTGAAGCTAGACGGTAACAACATCATGTTCCCACCCAAAGAAGTCCTGAACGTTGCAACAAGCAGCCCGCCAAATGAGGGCTTCCTGAAGGAGCGGGAGGTGGCCGAGGTAGCCGTTACAGCGCAAATCAAGAGGTACCTAAGGCAATATGCTCAGAACCAATATGAAAGGGAAAACAATGCTGAAAATGGCGGGGACGATTTCAATGAGAACATCGAAACACCACGGATTCCAATCAGACGGGTTACTAGTGGGCGCTTTCCAATTCGAGTCAATGGCAGTGATGTCGTGGACGCCCGTTCACCTGCTGTGCCTCGACCGCCTCCCATACCATCCAGATCACATGCCCGTGGCCTCTCACAGCAAAACACAGCTATTAGGCGACCAGGCGTCCTGCCGCTTACGATTGGTAATCCTAACGAACGCGTGCGATCCAACAGCGAAACTGTGTTACAGGCAAATCGAGTAGAGCGCCCGTCTGAGCGAAATAGGCGCATGGGGATTATGTCTAGAAAGCCAAGTGAATTGGGGACCCTAGAGGAAGGACAGGCGAATAATCGTTTCAGCCACTATCGCGGCCTCAGTCATGGCTCGTCTATGACCGGAACAACTCTGACCTCAAACGTCTCCACGTCGAGCCCAGGTAGTCCAGCAGGCGCCGAGCCTCTTCTCCAACGGCCTAATTATGTTCGTCGGCTCTCTGTACTGCCCGAACAGCGCCGGGAGTCCAGGATCTTCGACCCAATTCTGGAGTCCGCAAAGGGTATCCTCTACGCAATCTTCCAGATTCACCCCATGATCCAACTCTTTACTCCGTTAACAAACGATGGTACGGCGAAACGCTCGAGTCTTGAGATCGTCTTTTACAATACAAACGTTCATGTTGAAGAGTTGGAGCAGGAAATCCAGAAACACGAGATTGCTCTCGATAGCGGAGGCTATGCGCCGCGTGAGAATGAAAATGTCCAAAGGGCGGTTGTCACTTTGATCAAAGCGTATAGCCACATCTGCTCCCTGCTGATGGATAACATGGACACTATCGTCGACAATGGCGAACCTCGATATATCCGCACAATGATGCTGTTGCTTTATAACAGCATTATGGAACTTCGTGTTTCCGCGCACGAGGCTTCGAGAGGGGCCGCTGGATACGTTCCTAGTTATAGCAATCGATGGGCGGGAATAGACAACACGATCAAGCCACACTCACGTGAAAACTCCGTCACTCCAACCGCCGGACGTCCTGGCCTCGGGCCAAGATCCCGCATGGGCACATTCGTTCATAATCCAAGCAATCTTAGGGTAGCAACCGATGCTTCACTGTCCTCATTTCCCGGCAGTAATCGAACCGCTCAGATCATGGCTGTTACACCACGGTCTGGCGAGTCTTTTGCTTCTTCGAGCACAGATCCACGATTTGCAGCCGACTTCCCGGCGGAAGAGCGTCAGTTTGAAAAGATATTCCTGTCTCTACAGAAATCTACGGAGCTTCTCATACGTACACTACCAGGTCTGAACGTCCAGTTCAGCAATGGCAAGCGCAACGCAGAACTCCTACGATCACCAGAGATCGTAATTCACGCTTGGAAAGCGTTGATTGCCAAGTGTGGAATTGCTATCAAAGAAACCGAAATTCTCAAGAAGCGGCTGTCTATAATCAAGCTTAAAGAACCAGGAATCAGGACGGATGCCATGTTCTGGAGCCTTTGTAAAAGCTTTATTGACGCTTGGGCTGAATTTGGAAATAAGTTGAAGCAAACCATGGACCAGGTCAACCTGTCTGTGGAAGTTAAGAGCCGGCTTCGACCTATCCAAATTAGTATCAAGGAGACTAGTAGTTTTATCATGGCGTCGCCTTGGGGGATTCTGTTTCGGCAGGCTGGCCATTTTTCGGATACAACACACCACCGCTATTCACCGAGCCATTTCTCATCAAGCTCAACCAGCACACAGATGCAACTACCAATGACGCCTCAAAGCGCTGCCCTGGGTCCGGCAATTCAAGCCACGGTTCCATCAACGCCACAGAGTGGTTCTTTTGCGAGCGTCTTCTCTGGAAATGTTTTTGAGCGGGCTGATGCCCTAATCTCAATGGGAGGATTGAACTTGTCCCGAACCAACACGATGAATAGTGCGTCAACAGTCTCCCTCAGCTCTATGTCGTCAATCACGTCCGCCGGAGATGAGCGGCAAGGGCCATCAATACTGAGCCCCAATGGAACCATGAGCACTGCCACCTATCGGCTCAACGGTGGAAACAAGCCTGCATTCTAGGCGAGTCTCGCTTTGTTTCTCCCACTCCGGCGACGAATGCACAGTATCTAGCTGTGCGTAATCAGTAGGCCTCGGTTATACTTTCAACTACAAATCAAGCGCCTTGGAACAATTTCTACTATAGTATACGCCGATCACCGGCGAATTGGTGGTGTCAGGCTTGTACGCCGCCACAGACTGCGGCCGCTTCAACACTACGTCCGGCATTCATCATCTCAAACTATTACATAGACTCCTCAACAGATAAACCTGAGCGGTCTAGGAGCACATCACCATTCCTTTACCACGAAAACGTTGCATATATGTTTTGAATCCTGGACACACAAAGCGAGTTTGGCCTCGTCAACAAAGTATTAGCATCAATGGGATTTACGGGAAAGAACAAGCACTTGCAAGGCGTCAGAGGGATAGATCGGTTGTTCTTTTTCTTCATTATGAGTGTTGGCCATCGCCGCACTACTCGCGAGGTCGAGGGTGATACGAGGGAACGGGTGTCCCATGTATGGAAAGGAAATAATGTGAATGTGTCAAAACCATAATGTCTCAATAGTAAAACCGCAATATCTAAATCGCCTAAGTTAATCAAAATCGAAATTTTCACCAATTCTCTTCAACCTCAAGACTTGTTTGTGATGCTGCTTGTGAAGTGTTTTTATTTCTCTCATTTCGCTTTCTATCACCCCTATCTATCTATGGCCCGGTCTAGATTTTATAGATACTGCTTGCTAGATTGGCTTGCTCGCTTCATCCGGAAAGTGTATTTTCTTCATCTACCACTGCCGAGGCTGTGCGGCGAGCAGCGTGCTTTCAATCTCCCGAGCTTTAGGTCATAACATCGTTAAACCTGCATATGTCTTGTAGACATTCAACCTGCCACTTTCATACGTCACGATCCTTGCCTTTTCTGTTCCTCGCCTCGTTCCTCTACCGAAGCGTGACGAGCTCCTCGGCGCTCGTGGGGTGGATGGCAACGCACGAATCGAGGTCCTTCTTAGTGGCGCCCATCTTGATGGCGACGCCGAAGCCCTGCAGCATCTCGCCGGACCCGAGGCCCATAATGTGGAGGCCGACGACCTTCTCGTCGGGGCCGGCGCAGATGACCTTGTACTTGGTCGGGCCCTTCTCGGCCGGGTCCATCATGGCGTAGTACATGTTGGTGAAGTTGGTGGTGTAGATCTTGAGGTTGTCGCGGCCGTATTTCTCGACGGCCTCGGGCTCCGTCAGGCCAATGGAGCCGACCTCGGGGTGCGCGAAGACGACGCTCGGGATGTTGGAGTAGTCGAGGCGCGCGTTGGCGAAGATGGCGGGGGGGCCGTATAGCCGCTCCGCGAGCCGCCGGCCGGCGGCGATGGCGACGGGGGTCAGCTCCACGTTGCCGCATACGTCGCCTAGCGCGAAGATGTTGTCGACCGAGGTGTTCTGGTAGTCGTCGACGACGACGTAGCCCTGCTCGTTGATTTTAACGCCCGCGCTCTCGAGACCTAGGTGGTCCGTCTCTGGGACACGGCCGATGGCCCAGATGAGGTGGTCGACGTCGGATAGCTGGCCCTCGCCGTTGCTGTCCTTGTAGTGCACTGTCAGCTTGCCGGTGGAGGGGTCCTTGTCCACGCGCGATTGTGTCGACTCCTTGTGTACGTGCACACCCAAGCGCTCGTACTCGGCGGTCACGCCCTCCTGGATCATGGGGTCGAAGTGGCGCAGGAATGTCTTGTAACGAATGAAGAGGTGGGTTTCGACGCCGAGGGCGTTGAACATGCCGGCGAATTCGACGGCGATGTAGCCGGCGCCGACGAGGACGACCTTCTTGGGTAGAGTTGCGATGTCAAAGAAGCCGTCGCTGTTGATACCATGCTCAGATCCGGGGATGTCCGGGAAGCTCGCGGGACGCCCGCCAACGGCGAGCAGGATCCGGCCCGCGCGCACCGTCGACTTGGACCCGTCGTCGCCGGTGATCTCAACCTCATTCTTCGATAGCAGCTTCGCGCGGCCGTGCACGTACTCGATCTTGTCATTGGCCAGGTTGCGCTCATAGATACCGTTCAGACGCTTTATGTAGGCGTCCCGCTTCTCCTTGAAGGTGCCCCAGTCGAAGGGTGCCGTCTCCTTGACGTTGAACCCGTAGGCCTTGCTCTCATGTATGGCCTCGGCGATGGCAGCGGCGTTAAAGGTGACCTTTTTCGGTACGCAACTGTTCCGGTGGTACACATGTCAGTGGTCTGTTCGGTTCCCGCTTCCCTGTTTTCGTCGCATACGGGACACTTACCCGACGTTGACGCATGTGCCTCCCAGCCTGTTAGACTCGACAAGCATGGCCTTGGCACCAAACTTGCTGCTGGCCATGCGGGCAGCACCAAGACCACCGCTACCACCGCCAATGACGAGGAGGTCGGTCTCCTTGGAAATGGGAGCCATGATGCGTGAGGACGAGGAGAATTGTCTCGAGAGTGATGCTAAGCGCGAGGCGGCCGTCTTTGAAAAATGGATCTTGGTGAGGCTGGTAGCAGTAACGGTAGTAGGTGCGGATGCAGCGGAGAGTCTGCCGAGAAACGCCAACGCTTGCATTTATATGATGTGCTCAGGAAGCGGAGGGGAGGAAGCGGATGGTATCATGTATTATTATGTATTAGTATAGTGGGGGAGGGGCGAAGGCGCCAGCTTGTGAGCGAGTAAGCGGGGTTTGACGGTGTCTAATGCGCCCGCAGCTGTACAGTTGATTGATAAGAGGGCGATTAGTAAGGATATTCTGCCTTTCGCTATGTTTCTCTCTCGCCCTTCGGGGATCACGACAGAATGGCCGGGGCTGGTTGGCTGGTTGTTTGGTTGGTATAATTAGTCAGTAGAAGCATGTACAGTCAGTCAGTTGGGTGTCTCGGATTTGACAAGTTTTGATATGTAAGTCGCAGCAGTGATGCCGTACAGTGTAGTTGGTTAGTATACAGTGGTCTAGGGGAGTACTGTAGCAGAGTAGCAGATGCGATGCTGTGGTGTACAATCTGAACTACCAAACAAAGAGTAGGTAGTTAGTTGATTTGGAATCCGGGGTCAACGGAACGGCGGCTGGTCTCGTCGGTGAGAAAATTGTATGTATGAAATAAATCATCTTTGCATATAACTACCTTTAGGTAGTGATGGAGTGGGCCCTGCCGATCAAACTACTATAGGCTGGGTTAGGGGCAAGCGCATATCTGTACTAACTTAGACGGTTCAAGATCGAAAACGGGCAGCTTCACACGTGCATGAATCTACCTACCTACCATTGTAAGGTAGTCTTGCAATCGCCACCATGGTCTGCATATGCCATTCAGAGAAAATGAGAACAATTCGACAAAGAGACTGATACAGCGTCAATTGGATTAGTCCTGGTGTCTGGTGTATAAGGAACGACAGTGGCTTTCGTAGAAGACCGCCACAATGACAGCGATCAGTCGAGGCGTGATACCGCTATCTCTACGGACCGAGCAGCTTAAGCGTCTCTCTTTTCTCTGCGGCCTGCCCGTGGGCGGGCGAAAAGAAGAGCTCATCGCGCGTCTGACTGCGGCCGTCGGCAACACGCCGCCGCCGTCAAGGTCTCGGGCCGGGCCCGTAGTTCTGAGTATCGATCTTGGCATCCGAAACCTAGCATTCAGCTTGCTGGCTCCCGTCCCCTCGTCAGTTCCAGCCTCTCGCAAAGCAAACACCAAGTCAAAGAAGGGCAGCGGTGCAAACCCCCCACATTCATTTATTGGCACCAGTCCGCCAGCTATCAAACTTCACGCCTGGCAACGTCTCTCGCTTCTTGAGAACCCGACTGGTGCTTCTGGCGAAGAGGAGGTGCCTGATGTGGACAGTGCTGCTGAAGTCTTCGCCCCGGCGGTGCTAGCAAAGACGGCCAATGCCTTTCTCCAGGAAACCGTGCTGCGGTCCAAGCCACTCCCAACTCACATCCTGATCGAGCGGCAGCGGTGGCGTAGCGGTGGAGCGCCGGCGGTCCAGGAATGGACGGTGCGCGTGAATACGCTGGAGGCGATGCTCCATGCCTCGCTGCGAACACTACGCGATGTCGGGGTCTGGAAAGGGGAAGTGGTGTCTATACGGCCCGAACGCGTGGGGCAGTTGTTCCTCGACGCGGGGAGTCCAAGCGCGGAACGTGCAGCGCCAAACAGGGAGTCCGAGGAAGACGAAGTAGATGCGTCGACCACCGAATTAAGGGGAAAGCGGACTAGCGGCCGGAAAACGAGCACCGAGACGAAGAAGCTGAAGATCGAACTCTTGAACCACTGGCTCAACCAGGGAGATCTCATCGTCCGGCCGGATACTGTCGAGGTGGGTCACATGCTCGATGCCTACAGGGACGCATCCAAGGGCACTAGGCGCAGCAGGTCAAAAAGCGTGATTGAGAAAGATGACGTGGAAGGGAAACTTCTAAAGTTGGACAGAAAGCTGGATGACCTCACGGATAGCCTCATGCAAGGTATGGCGTGGCTACGCTGGCAGGAGAACATGGCGCTGTTACGGTCAGAGGGCGGGGCCGAGCCACTTCTAGGATAAGGTACGCGAGCTTGCCTGATTCTTGCTCACAGAGATCTTAAGTGAGCCGAGAAAAAAATACACGATATACACTACATGCCGGGAAAGAAGATATCGATACCCAAGATACTGAATTGTAATGTGATTGTGTGGCCCCAACGACATAGCCCAGGCTGCCGAACGCGTTATGTTTATGTAACGACAAGACTATAATTTAAAGACCAGGTTTTACGTAGCTCTGTTGAGTACAAAGACACGAGATTATCTTATAGGTTTGTCCAATTCAGTATCTTGGCAGGATTTGGGATACCAGGGGAGTGTTTACCCCCACCTTTTCAACCTCCCCTTCTTTCTGTTCCTTTCAGTCCAACAACCAATGCCAATATGCCGAGCCATAACAACACAGACGTCACAGTATCGCGGTACCTCGACGATGAGCGCTTTCATCAGAAATTCACGCTACCTCCCAACGCCAGCCGGTCATCAGAGCTCAAAGTGACCTACGCGGATTTCGGCCATCGGAATGATGAGCATGTCCTGCTATTCTGTGGCCCTTTGTTCGGAAGGTAAGAGCAAAGCAACAATAAAGGACCTACTTTTTCGACCACTAATGGGGAGCTATGCAGTCGTTATGTGCTCGCGACCAAGGACAGACTTGCCCAGCGCTATGGCGTGCGCGTGATCAGCCCTGATCGACCCGGGTTCGGTGGCACCACCGACGTGGAACCAGCCGACCGGGTCCGCGTCTGGCTCGACATCGTGCAAGCCCTATTGCAGCACCTGGGCATCAAACAGGTCTCCCTTGTCGGCTACAGTTGTGGGTCCGTCTACGCCATGAACGTGCTCCTCCACCTACGCCATCTCCTTCACCCAACCCATCCCTACGTCGCCCTCTGTACCCCGTGGGTTCACCCCTCTCATTCAGGCGTCTCGGCCCTCAAGCTCGCGGGCCTCCTACCCAACGCCCTCGTCGGCAATTATGACCGTCTAGTCCAGTTTTTCCAGGGTGGTCTCGGCCTGGCTTTCCAGTTCAGCGACTTTGTTGGTTCGATGCCGTTGCTGAGTCGCGGCTCCGACTTCCTCGCGCCCGGCGCTGATCCGGACGACGTGGCCTTGGAGGAAAAGCTGCTCCCCGAGCTTATATCCAGGTTCCAGAAAGAGAGCCTTCGAGGCCTCGGGAAGGATGTCATTTTACTACTGAAACGCGACGAAAATCCAGGTTGTTGGGGCACGTGGAATGACTATGACACGCTTGTGCCATCGTTGGCCCAGGCTGAGAGAGCGCTACGCACTGGCAACTCGGGCACTGTTTCGCCGCTCCAGGTCGATGTCTTCTATGCGGAATCGGACACTATAATTGGCACCACAGCCGCCCCAGCTTGGTTCGACAATTGCTGGAGACCAGAGCAACGCGGCGACTTCATCGGCTATAGCAGCGTTACCATTCCCAAGACCACCCACAACACTATTTTAGACTTGAGATATGGCGTTGCCGAACGCATGTTTCAAGCAATGACTAAATCTCATGCCTCTCCCTAACCACCATCCTCCTTAGAACGTTATGACAGAGCGAAAGGAAATGAAGCGGCATTTGACTGTTTTCAGACACAGGCGAATATAGCAAGATTATTTTCCCTTGTATCTATGGTCGTTGGATAATTGCCGCGAATCAATAGATCTCCACAGTATACAATATTTCGGAGACAAAAGGATAGATGTAGGCTGTAAGTAAAGCGAGGGCCGTGTGATCACGAGCAGGAAATGTCAAGGATGAACATTTATATCTGTGAGCTCAAAGTCACATATGTGAACAAGCTTCATAAATCTGAATCGACCTTTGGAGTCTCAGGCTGACTGCCTTTATCGTCTGCCTTATCCGAAACCACTACATGCTATTCCTGCTACTTTGGGGAGTCGTTCTGTACCTTTAAACTATTCCTGCCACGTCGAGTCCATGGATCGGGCCATATTACTATTCGAATCAGAATTCGAGCTGCAGTTCAAGTAGATTGGACGTAGAGAAAGATTTGCTGACATATGACGTATTTTCAACTTGGTATGAATTTGTATATGCGTGTCACTCGGAACTCAATTCTCCCTGTCTCCTCACTCCCTTGCACGCATGGTTTCCTATCATTTACATTATAATCCGTTAACGCCATTCTGTTGCCAGTTTCTTACATAATCTATTTAGTATGGATACGGGGGGTTACCCTGCCCCCCTCTCCATTGCTGCTGTCCATACGGATAGCCCCCTTGCTGTGGCGGAGGTGGGCCGCCGTAACCTTGGTGCGAATGACCACCATATTCTTGATGCGGATGACCATATTCTGGATGCGGATGACCATATCCTTGGGTAGAATGACCCCCATATCTTTGACCAGGATAGCCGCCATATTCCTCGTTTGGACGACTGCCATACCCTTCGCTTGAATGGTCACCATATCCCTGGCGCGGATGACCTCGGTTCGGGTCTGATCCGAAGTAACTTGCAGCTTCACCTTGGGGAGCGGGGTTTTGGTGTCCTGAATATCCTCCGGACTGATAGTGAGATGGCGATGGTCCACCGTATCCTGAGCTAGGTCGTTCAGAATAACCTGAGGATGGGCGGCCGCTGGGCTTAGCGCCCATGGCATCTAAATCTCTGGTTGCGCACTGGTCCCATAGAGACCCTTTTGGTCTTCCGTGGCCAAGCTGTTCCATGATTCCGCCATCAAAAATACCGCCACCGTGTGAATGGCCCTTAGTGCCATCTGTATGCTGGATGTGGTTCTTTCCGGCGCGAACCGACTCGGATCCTAGCATGCGATCAAGTTCATGCCGGCGTGGGTACCCGTCCACCCACTGCCGGACAGTGTTGAACATGTCTCTTTGGATCTCAACACGATCGTCCCGAATGGCTGGGTGATGGAAAGCCCTTGTAACATCATTGACAACTTCCTCGACAGGTACTCCTGTGTTCTCCCAAGCGTATAGAATTCGTCTATAGAATAGTCAGTACAACGCTTATACCGGATCTGGAGATAACTAACGGAACAACATATTGGAGAATCGCGGAGGCAACCCGGCCAGCACACGAGTTAAGAACGTTGGTAAAATGATCTTTGGAGAGCATAGAGTGAGTTGGGTCCGTGCAATGAGGATTCGTCCACGGCTCTAGTTGTGAATGCGCGCTGGCGGTGATGACGCCTGAGGAACCATCCTTGAGCACCTTCGTAATTGAGTTGATAATTGGTCGGATGAAAGGTGCTAGGAGGCCTAGAACAAATGCAGTCAACGTCTCGCTAATTTTCTCTAGTAGGCTTTCCAGTCCGGGGACTTTCGCAATCCCTCTGTTGATCGATTTAACAATTTTATCGCGGAATGCCAGAATCGGATAGATTTGCCTGGAAACCTTGACTGGGTCGAAATTTTCGCTCATGCCCGGAACAATGTTGGCGTTTGACCTCGTACTAGAGTAACCGCTGTTTTGCTCGTTTCTTCGCTCTTGCTCCTGCGCCATGCGCTTCAGATCATTTGCCTCTGACGCCATGCCGCCTCCTATACCGGGTAGCGAACCAATTAGCGAAATAAAATCAGAGCCTCCGCTGCTTCCACCGAAGAGGCTACTACTGAGCCCTCGACTACCACTACTATTACCGGGCCCACTGCTATTTTCTGAATTCTTCAGGGCAATATCTAGTTGATCGACCTCTGACTGGGTGAAATGATCGTTGGCTTCGCCTAAGACGGAATGCAAGAAATCAACTCCACCAAAGGTGCCCGTCACGAGAGGGAAAACCCGGCGACCATGTAGATTGATCTCGGTGCTAGTACCGCAATGGGGGAAAACATTGCGATGACCCAGTTCGCGCAAAGCCAATTCACAGTAGTTGCTGTGGGCGCTAAAGTCCTCCATGCAGTGAAGCGCTTGCCCAAGACACCGCAATGCCTCGCAGAGATCTTCTTCTTTCCCTTGACCATGAGACCCACTGGTATACAACCTGCCAAAGTGAATGCTGCGCCCGATGCTGAATCTGAGATAGCCTGTGCTCGTCGCCCAATTACCTCGTTCATTCGCAATGTAGTTCTTCATGCCGGTGTGCGGGTCAATCTCGGTCTCCTCAGGCCTGACAGGTCCGCGGAGACGGGGGTCGAATTCCCTGGCATCCTTGCCGTCGGCATAGCCAAGTGGGTTATCTATGTGCTCCTCTGGCCGGTAGACGCCGAGTCGTTCGGCGGTGACCTCGAACTCCTCCGTCGCATAGCCATTCGCAAGGAACGAGAGAACCCAGACGAGAATTCGAATGGTCTCAGCATTCACGCCCTTCAGACTACCTACATCGACGGCCTGTGAGTAGTCTCGCAGCCAGTTGCCAAAATATGTGCGCTGGACAAGCAGCGTTGTCCACTTCTTGCCATGCAAAAAAGCGATGGTCCTACGGAGAGTGGTTAGGCGATGAATAATCGACTCGGCGGATGTGAAGGTCGGCAACGCAGCTTACTTCAGCATATCCTCAATATCCCCATGACGCCAATTGTGGCCTTCAACCTGGGCAATAGAAGGAATATTGCCAGCACCGAAGGCCGCAGCCTTGGTGGGCATCAAAACCAGGATCAGCCCTAGAATTAGCAGGGTGCTGCCAAACCCGAGCCTAGGTAGACCCATGTTGCTCGGTTGTGTAGTGATCTCGGTCCCGACTTCGCTTTGGTGCAGTTAAGGACAGACTCTGGGCTAATGCTGTTAAGAATTGTTCTTGACACGAGGGATGAATGAATGACGTGAGCAGGGCTGGCTGGCGTAGTCCGAGGCGGCGGCGCATAAAGAATAGGAGCGTGGTTTAGGTTCTGATGCGCTCCTGGAGGATGGCGGGGTAAATAGCTGGGTTCAATTGGAGGGGGAGGGGGAGGGGCAGGTGGGGTGACAAGTTTAGGGCTAGGCAGGTAGTAGATAGGTAGGTAAGTATGCTGTAGTTACATCAGTTTAGGTGGGTAACGCAACGACAAGCTGCCGTCACAGCCGAATAACTACCTGGGTAATGTTTGATTGTAAGTGATTGTAAGCATTGCTATAAAGTGAAGGATACGGTTAATCGGTTAGGTTAGGTAGTTGTGATCAATACCCACTCAGTTAAACAAAATGTCCCGTCCATCTCTACACAAAACCAAGAACTTGATGTTATACGTCGTACGTCTAAAGACTAGAGAATATCTTTTGGAGGCCTCGATCAGCCCACGCCACGATCCCACAGCTAATATTACATAGGTACTGTCTAGTAGCCAGTGCTGTATGGATTAACTTACGAATTCTGCCTTGATATATTCTGTAAATTTTACGTAGGCCTATAATCCCTCTAAGAAAGTCAAAGGAAACCTGCCCCTTTTTGTTTTGATTAGGCAGTAGACTCTTCTGAGAGCAACGTGACTTGCCAAGATCACCTCTTCGCGACGGCGCCTAGTTGTGCCGAAGTCAGCAGTCATATCCCTACCAACATGCGCGACATCATAGGCTCTTATAGGCGATCTCATAGGCTAACAGGCGGTGGCTTTCTGCAGCAAGGTTCAAAGGATCTATAAATCGTCAAATCGTTACATCTGTAAGCCAAAAGTGGGTAAGGTGAAGATGAAGCGCCTTGGTTGGTTCTAGGCCCAATGCTCGCAAGCATCACCGGTCGCCGGGTTTCCTTCTTTGGTAGTGACAGATTCAACGTACCAATGTACATCAGCCCTATCCCGGCTCGAGAAGCTGTCAAGCAGATGGTGTAGATAGGGTGGTATAGAAATCAAAATAGCTTCACTGTCCTGGACTTGGCATGTCCTTATTCAACTCCCCGCGTTGTCGTCACACTCAGAACACGGCATATTCACTAGTTATATATCTATACTGTGCACCTACTCGTCGCTATGTCCGACCGGAGATACATAGACGGCAGACTTCAGGCCCACCACTTACTCAGCTCACACACCGGCAACTCGCAAGCTGCCGATTCTGCTGACCAAAGAATGTCGGGGATCGTACGTGGCATGGAAAGCTCATCCTTGCACAGAGCTCATGCAAGTGAGAGAAACGGTGTATTTATATACCCGCTAAAGATTATATGCAGCGGTGATGCCGCAGGCACGTCATCATCAACTGGGAACGTGCAAGATTCGTTAACGTAGATGCGAGGAATCTGCACTTCTAGGAATTCCCGGGCCGATATCGCCTTGTGCGCGCCTCAGCTCAAGCTTGCTAACAATTGAGTGAGCGGAGGAAGACCTAGAGCATATGGGGGGTTGCGATAGAAACATTCAATGTAGTGATCTACTACGTCGGATAATTTAATATGCGCTCAACTCTCTTTGCTATAGTTCAACTATCTTCGAAGCGGCCTTACTGTAACACAGAAACACTCAAGATAACACCTTCGGTTAAACAGGCAGACTGGTATGGCATCAAATCCTGTGTTTTCAAATAAGCGTAGTGTTCATAAACCTGAGATGATGATCAGTAACTTATGTGCTGTATCAACCTCATTAAATGCCTACATTGCAATGCCAGCTTTCTTGACCCTCAGCGAAAATCGTTGAAACGTGCCTCACAGCGGGTGGGAATTTAAAGACTTTGCGGTTTATAGGAATGAAGAGTATCATCAATATAGTTACGCATAACCAGATCAAACAGCTCTTTCAGCGAGTTAGCAGGGACTTCACTCAGCCAAGCCCAGTAGAGCTTCTGCTTAAGCACGAGGAATTTACTGCTGCCGTACCTGGAACCCTTTGGCGTGATGTATTCAAAGTCTCTTACGGCATCATGAGACAGAAACGGAGTTTGCCAAGATTAAGAGGTTATATTTCTATCAAAGGCCTACAGCCAGAGCTCAGTCTCGTCATAGAACTTTACCGGTCCGGTGATGATGGATACCTAGTAGGCGAAGATTCTTGAGAACTCCGAAACAATAATATTCTGGAAGTGACGAATGATCCAGAACGATTAACCTTGAGACAAGGTAGTTAGAATGCACAGAGAATATAACTGAAACGGTAGAACAAGAACACCTATCAATCAACTAACACTACCCTGACAGAGTTGTAGCATGCTCATTTTCCCTCTAATAATAGAACCCAACCAATTCTATGCAACTCTGCCACATCAAAGACCAAAGAATTGAATGAGACCTACTTGTTCTTTCCATTCCTCTTTCATTTCATTCGTCGCCCCATAACAGGAAAGACAGGGAATCGTAAGTCAGAAGAGAGCCTCACCGAACCTCGTGCACGAAGGACTATTCGTAATCCGACCCGGGCCGAATACCCCACTAGAGGCTCAGCCACTCCGGAAAGCCCTATAGAGTAGGCGTGCCGAAGGGATACCAGCTTCCCGTATACCATGTGGTACCGAAAAGCTCTCAATAAAGTAATTGGGGGCCGTTTTGTCTCACAGCTAGAGTTTCGCCCTGGACTGATTGGATCAAAGCGCTGTGAGCTACCCTGAGCTCAGAGCCGGGAAAGCTGGTTGCATTCAAAGTTGCGGATGCCACGTGTATATGGGCCCCGAAGCACGGGAGGGAGACGCGGTGTGATCTTACACCGATGTTCTTAGGTGTGGAGTGTTGGCTTCGAGAAGCGGGTATAGTAGTTATCAAGAACCCGGGTAACACGTAACCTGGACATACAAGGTACGATACGATGGGAGCTGTGTTTTGTGAGGCTGACTGGTACATTTAACAAGTATACCCGGTAGATTAGGCAGGATAGTATTGGCGGATGTCATGGATCTGATCTAATATCGAATAATACGTAAGAGCCAACCTAATAGTCACCGCAAATACCCAGATCGTACCCGGACTAGACCCATACCGTGCTAACAACATACAGTAACGATAAATAGTAGTTAATTATATAGTAGTATTTGTTTCAGGGCGTGGGTGTAGGCGGGAGGCACTGCGACAAGCTCGAATGAGCGGGATAAGACGAATGAGCGGGATGCGCCCAATGAGCAGTCAGCATGTTGATCATCATACAGGAGAGAGATCAAGATAGTAATTTTATAGCTTGCTCATACAGATTTCGCCTCATGTTACCAATTTTGGTCGATCAGTTCGGTCTAACTCAGTACTTCTCCCGGGTTGTGTAACTGCTAACCCCCCCTGGGGAAGCGCTCAACCAAACGATGTTGCACCACTGCAAGACAATGTCACACTGGATTGCTAACATTAGAATCATGTGTTGCAAGAATGTAGCGAGGTCGACTCTGTTTGCACTGATAAGTCATGAATGATCAAGCACCTTGTATTTGGCGAGTCGACATCAGGACGGGCATCGTGATAGACGTATGGCAACTTCATTGGGTCAAAGTTTGTGTAAGCGTATGTAAGGGTAAAGGGTATATGCATATACCATACAATAACAGTCACAAGGTATCCTAAGGGACAGATAGACTTGCGGTGAATGGGAATACAGAGTAGAAACAACGACCGGTCAATAACACTACATTATTTGTCTGATGCTGTTACATAGTTGATCACCGGGCATAATAACCAGGACATGAGCTTGAGATATTGGCGGTTGTGCGGATATAGAGGCAGGCTGTGGTTTGGTTGGAGAAAACCATACAGCCGTCACGGGTCCCGGTCTCTCGGGTCCACAACTATTGGCTGGAAAATGATACCTTGAGAGACAGCTGGACGGCACATACTACTGATTGTTTGCTTCGGGTGATTGAAATCAATGATGATGGTCTGAAGAATATTTGGCTCTAAACGCCGAACAGTGTATACACGGTTAGACATGATACCAGATCACTTCATGATGATTATCGATCAGACGTACTATGAGTCACTATAGTTGTCGTCATTGGCAGGAATTTCCCATTTCAAAAAGCATACAAGCAGAATTGTATGATCTAAAACCGTGTGTCGAGAGTAGTTAGTGCTGGTCAGCAATTGACTAGTTTACGCTTACCTACCCTACCTACCGGCTTATACTACCAAGATGAGACCAGCCAATGCTGAGTCAAGACGCAGATAATTGGCACAGTGGAATGTCCCCGTGACGAATGGTACTTTCGTACGACGAAGAAGAAACATCGTTGCATGCAAAAGGACAGCTGCCTTTCGGTAAGGGGTTCGGTCTCGGGTACCTAGAACAAGTAGTACCCAACAGTAGATACTATTAGAACACACCTGTCAGCCCCGTTGATGTATATATAGAGGAATGTCCGCGCCATGCTAGGTCCTTTTCCCATGATATCAACACTGCAGAATCTCATTTAGCAATACTGTCTTTCCAAGCTCATCAAAAATCCCCAGCGCACTTCATCTTCACTTATTAATCTAACACCTCGACGGACAACAAATATGCCTCTCACTTTTGGAAGAGATATCACGCCTCTAAGGCAACCCCTTAGGCAACCATCAAGCGAATCTCCGCATGTTCTGATTATAGGAGGTGGTGTCACTGGCCTCGTATCGTAAGTTCAAAACTCTAGCTCCAAATCGTCCCGAAGCTTCATTTGTGTACAAGTGGTATTATTGCGAGACGACCCATGGCATGATGGACTCTAAAGAAGCATATACTGACTGTACGTTCTCGGTAGATCATGGGTTCTGTTAGATCGTGGCTACCGTGTCACGATACTGAGCAAAGCGTGGGCCAGCGATGAGCAACGCTTAACCTCACAGATAGCGGGAGCGCTCTGGGAGTTCCCACCAGCGGTGTGCGGCCAACACACAGATACCATCTCTCTGGCACATTCGAAGAAGTGGTGTATGACGGCTTACCACATCTGGGACGCCATTGCTTCTATCCCGGCTCTGAGCCAAGAATCAGGCGTGCGTATGATGCCATCAGATTTCTTCTTCCCCGAAGAAGTCGAGAAGGATCCTCGGCAGCGTTCGAAGATGGCCGACATTATGGCAAGCGGCGTGAGAGGGTTCTACAAGGGATCTGACATCATCGACGACAGAGGCATCGACCCATCGTATGGTGCCGTTGACGCCTACGAACTGATGGCCCCGGTCATCGATACTGACAAGGCTATGCACTGGTTGACTTCGCTTGTTGAAAGCAAGGGGGCAAGCCTTGTGACTGAGGCTATCGACGATGATCTCATTAACATCGAAGACTCACTGCGAGCCAGATTCAACGCAGACGTTATTGTCAATTGTGCTGGACTCCAAAGCTACACGCTGGCAGGCGACAAGACCGTCTACCCTATCAGGGGAGGTCTTATTCGAGTCATCAATGACGGCACGGCCTTTCCCAAGTTGAATGCCGCCCTGACGATTACGGCAGATGCGGCCCACTCGTCCAACGAGATCGTCTTCTTGGTGCCTCGAAATGACAACATCCTGCTCATAGGCGGGATTACCGAGCCGCACGAATGGGACCTGAATCTGACGTTAGAAAGCCCGATAATTCGCAGAATGCGAGAACGATGTGATAAGTTCTTGCCCGGATTAAAAGACGCCCGCCTTGACCCGGAATACCCGTTGTCCCAAGGGCTACGGCCGTTCAGAGGATCTAATGTCAGGGTAGAGCGGGAGCTTCGCAAAGCAGGAAGCAAGATCGTTCATTCGTACGGCCACGGAGGCGCTGGCTGGAGTCTGTCTTTCGGGTGTGCTCAAGACGTGGCAACGTTAGTGCAAGAGACTCTGGCTGGAATCCCCGCCAGGCCAATGGGAGCGAGACCAAGTGGACGGGGAAGAATGGAGATTACCGCATCCCTGTGAATGGCTAGAAATGGATGGATACGTGTGAATATCATGTGTACTATAGTGTAGAAAGGGGGAGGGGGCAGGACCGGCAACGGCGTTTGGCGAGTTATTAGACATACTATACCTGCTAGATTACTCTTTACATAGTGGTTGATTTCTTTTGTTTTTTTTTTCCAATTCTTTTTCTCAATATTTCCATAGATAATAATCTCATGTTGAATTTTGGTTGCATGCCTCGTGCCTTGACACGGAGTAAATTTGTCTGCTGGTGCTCCACAGACCCAAAGTAGGCAACACGCCCGTCACGTGTATGTTCCAGAATAGGCCAATTGTGGCTGCTGGCCACGACCTGAATCGATCAGGCTACTTAGCATATTTCCTATTTTTGTGTGGTGGCTGGCGATAGAGATCTGACCACCCACTTCAAACTCATCATATGAACGCCGGACCGAAGCAAGGCAATATGGAATAAGAACGAACACACGCTTACCTACAACCCATGGCGGATGCCAATAAAGGCTGAGTTAATGAATGCTACGTGTATCAGTACCACTGTGACGTAGTATGCAAAAAAAAAAAAACTCTGGAGACAACCGGAGGTGCTGTTGGAGTGGCGTTCATCTGAAAATTACTACAACCAAAGAAAAAAAAAAGAAGAAGAAGAAAGGACTCAGCGGAACTCATGTAGGTGTGGAGATACCTATAAGTAGTTACAATATACCTAATATTACATACATACTTACTACGGAGTACTGCGAGTAACGATATATATCTGAGCACAATACTAGGTACGTAGGCATAAGTACCTATTTATAAGAACTTCATCGAGTGCTACTACTAATTAGCGCTTTGCTAACAAACTGGCGTCATAATTTCTGTACTTGGCCAACTAGCGTCCCTATCGAAACACCTAAGTATGTACTTTCCACCCACAAGCACATATCTCTAAAACTACAACCTCTAGCATACCCAAGGCATCTTTACCTACTCTACCAATGACCTAATTTATCACCTAAGGCACTCCAAAAAATGGGGGGATCATGCCTGTTTCACCTTGCCCTGTATTGTAGCCCACCTACGTCTGCCACCCTTTTTGGCTGGGTATGCCACCCTGTACGCCACTCATGTAGATCAACTCCACTCTCGAGCAAGGAACTATGGGTTACCATGTACCTGCTATTGCTTTAAGGCCGTTATTTTCAAAGGTAATAGATAGGATAGAGGTTAGAATACGATCGCAACACTAAAAACAAAGTTCTGATAGGCGTACTTTGAGCATCGGTAGATACCTTAGGCTACCTAAGTGCATAAGGTTTTTGTAATTTTTAACTAGACATATAAAACACCTATAATCTAGTCGCAGTACGGGACTGGGCCTGAAGTCAGCATATGTAAAGCAACAAAAAAGTACATAGTGAGCTATAGCTCCGTGTTTTGATTTTTACCTAATTTGTGTAGGCAGTGGAGTTGATTTATATTAATGGCGTACAGGGTGGCATATCCAGCCAAAAAGGGTGGCAGACGTAGGTGGGCTACTGTATTGAATGTACGGAGTGATGCTATGGCAGGAAACAAACCTGTCGAGCCTGTCGCGCTAATACATAAGTAAGTACCTACCTAGGTACAGGGATTGAACCGCACAGACCATGATCTGGCAGAGCCGGGGAGGCTCTAACTATAGCGTAGATACATGTACCTAACTACATACGTACAGTATCCGCGTCAATCTAATCATTCCCCGACGCGGCCGGTGAGTTTACAGTACAGGTAACAGGCTTGAGAGGTAAGGTAATAACTATACGTAGGCTGGGGAGTCTGAGGCTGGCGTGGGACTGGCTCGACTGGGTGGATTTTAAGTTCAACACGCTAATCACTCAAGCAACGAGCATATACACGGGCCCCAATCTCGCCAATCTCATGAACGAGGAGAATCTGGATCTTCACCTTCACCTACCATCAGTGGTGAATCGGCCTACCACCTCATCTCCAGCCGGTCCAACCGTCCAACCCCCCTGTACATACCACCTCCCCGACCAACCGGAACAATAAACACGATAGATATCTGGAGATCTAGTCAATATGCATGTCCCTACGATGGATTTGCTGTGACCACAGCGCAGCCAACTAGACAGCCATCTGTTTCCCCAGTCCGCCACCATACCGTCAACTCCTCGTTACCAACCTTGCCCATCAGCATCGTGCGCTCTTTATATTATCATATCTAGATCCGACTTTCTATTACGTCCTTCCTTACACTCTCTTTGGAGCCCGTAGCCCGACCCTGAACTATCAAACATTGCAAGCAGACTCGGAGAGCTGCTTGTACCACCTCTCGTTCAAGCTGGGTCGACCCAGCTACACACAATTGCCATTACAACTGCAAAGGATGGGCAACTTCAACCTCGCCTCAGAACAGCCCTACGTGGCTGGTCCAAAGTCCGTAAAATCCGAGCGCGACGATCACACCACCCTGCAATCGCTTGAGGTAACTTCCCGCCGATCCTCACTGCCTACGATTGCGTCGAGGGAATCACAAACTTGCGCGAAACGGCTTCCAGTGTCAACAGCTCTTACTCCACCGATCAACTTCTCAATGGTATCCGAGGGTCTGTATAGAAGCGGTTACCCTCAAGCACAGGATTACCCCTTCATGCAAATACTGAAGCTAAAGACCATTGTAACACTGGTGAAGAAAGAGCTTCCAGATGGCTACCAAGAGTTTATCGAGGTCAACCGGATTACGCATAAGATATTCGACAGTAAGTGATTCTCGACGCCATTTTCTAAACTTCATCAATTCATTTTGGGACCGAAATCATGTCTCGGAATCTCCCTATAAGTTGTGAAAAGAACCGCGATAACTAACTGAAATTGTTGTAGTGTCTGGAACGAAGAAGGAGGAAATCCCGGTTGGGATGATGCGTTCCATACATGCTGTGATCTCCCGACCTGAAAATTATCCATTGCTAATTCACTGTAATCACGGCAAGCACCGGACTGGATGTGTCGTCGGCGTGCTTCGCAAGGCCAACCAATGGAGCCTAAAACGCATTATCGACGAATACACCTCCTTCGCGGAACCGAAGGTACGGGAGACAGATATCAAATATCTCTCCGAATTCAAACTTGCGGGCCTCCTGTACCAGACACGGGATGTGAGTTCACTCAGTACCATCAGCCGGTTCTGCCGGTTCGTTGTTGCGGTGGTCTTGATTTTCTTCGCCATGTCCTCTTTGGGCAAGTTTCGGGTCCCAGAGTCTCGTCCCAAGTCGCCTTAGTCCATAGAAGGAGTGTCGCACTACCTTACAACGGATGATCGCATTCACACATTGCCTTTTGGAGTAGACGAGAAATCAGCACTTGTACTACCAGTCTTGTTCAACAGAAAGGATAGAATGGGTCACATATTAGACTTAGAGCATGGTTACACGATTGGAAGAGTTTTGGAACGGACCATTCCAGGAGACGTAACCTGCAACCTAAACGGCGGGATAGACGGCATCCAACATGGTTTCACTTTTGTCTGGAACCATTTAGACAGAGGGAGCTGGATTTTTTACTTTTCATTTGGCGGCGTACGGTTAGGGCACAGAGACCATCAAGCGCTGAACAGTCTCTTGGAGTTTTAGGAGCGGGCCGAGTTGGCATAGGTCGCCGTTCGACTGGTTGCCACCTATCTTGTTATGGTAGATAATGACACGCTGAACCGTGTGTATACTCTTCAGACATGATAGGGGTTCTTGAATTTAGTTTGTTTAGGAGTGCGCAATCAAGAGCTGGACCAAACATGTTTCTGCGTGAACCACTTTAATCATATCATTCATGAAGCCGGGGTGCTGGTCCCAAATGCAGTCCTACGCTCGTATTATGTACTGCAATATGCAAGGAGCCGCAGCTCGACTTATGATCTTACACGTATTTCGAAGCTTCCCCCGACTATACCTAGTGAACAAGTTCGAACGTTTCATTCTTATACATTTAACGTAGCATCTCGCCTACTCGGCCCACCGGGGGTTGTTCTTTCGATACTGCTTTTCCTTCTCGCGATTTCCCGTAGCGTATACCCAGCCAGCAGCCAGCGCATTCACGACACCCAATCCAATGGCAGATCCTCGCACGGCGCCTCTCACAGAGAAGAATTTGCCCCGGAGCCCACCGACCGGCTTTCGCCGCGACGCCAGCAATGCATATGTCCCGCTCGCCGCCATCGTCAAGCCGGCGCTGTCGATCTTGAAGCCTTGCAGGTTTGCATAGCTGGAAAATAGAAGGACCGGCACAAATAATAAAGGGAGGGGTTGCGCAGGACGTAAGTGGAGGGGGGCCACTAGAGTTGCGAGCCCGGCTGGCGCAAGGGAGGAATCTAGGAAAGGAAAGTTAGTTTGGGACCAGAAGAAAAAGACTTAGTTTCGCTTACTACCCCAGGCTTCTAATTTCGCTTTGACGGATTGTGGTGGTTCGGGTGTTGCCATTTTGCAAACTGCTATTGCAGATGTCGCGGGAGAGTGAACCTTGTCATCTACGGTATTTATTGGTGCGATGACTGAGACAAGACTGAATATGTTTTACTCTTGTCGCAGTTGTAGCATTGAATCACTCACTAATTAGGTCAACAAGTACTACACAAACAGAAAGTGAATTGTCCCGTAAACAAGTTCTTCGCACGTGAAAGATGAAGTTAGGGAATGATTCAATCGTCATTTCTCAGTGGAGCTCGAGTATGATCCTTGTCTAGCGCAGCTGGTTTCCGGGTTGCTTACCTTGTACCCCACTAAAGAGAACGTCGCGCGAGCCACAGCTGACAATTGATAGGGTACCTATGGATAAGGAGGCACCTAGCCTAGTGGGCCGAGAACAGCCACAGGTCGTAGGAGCCACGTTTTTGGAGAAACAATAGCATGGAACATCGACAACGGGATTGTGGTAGCAGACAACATGAAGCCAAAATAGACCATCGCCATCCCCCCCAGCATCAGTAGCCTCGCCGTCCCAAACCTCTTTTCCTGCTTTCAATCCCTCGGAATAAAACGCGACCTGGATCCTTTTTCGAACCCGACTCCAAATCAGTAACCCTTTCGCCTACAGTCCCGTCCAATCCTTCGAACTTTCAATCCAGCCCGAATATTCAGCTCGTCTCCCTAGCTTCCTGTATTTAGTCATCGTCTGTCGCTATCTACGTACTCTTCGAATCAGCAACAACAACAAACAACTTAATCACATCAACCGCTTCAACTCCTCCCAACTCCCCGGTTCAAGGTAGCTTTTGAAACACGAATTATATATCTATATCCCAGCCGCGCCACATCAACCCAGAGGGAAAAAAAGAAAAGCGACCGAGCGATCGACCCATCGCACCATGTCCAGCGCCAAAGCCTCCGGCAACGACGCCGGCAGCGCGGGGGCGCGCTCGCGGGAGCACAACCAGGGGAACCAGGAGCGCAAGTGCACGCCGGAGCAGCGGGCGGCGGTGCAGCGCATCCGGAAGTGCAAGGTGACGGCCTTCTACGAGATCCTGGACCTCGAGGCGGTGCGGTCGTCGTGCAGCGACTCGGACATCAAGAAGGCCTACCGCAAGCAGTCCCTGCTGACGCACCCGGACAAGAACGGCCACGAGCACGCCGACGAGGCCTTCAAGATGGTCTCCAAGGCCTTCTCCGTCCTCGGCGACAAGGACAAGCGCGAACGCTACGACCGCTTCGGCACCGACCCCGAGTCCCGCTTCGAGAGCGCCCGCGCCCAGGCCCAGAACCCCTTCGGCGGTTTCGGCGGGCGCGCGGCCGGTGGTGCCCCCGGGTTCGGTAGGGGTGGCGGCATGTTCGACGACGAGATCAGTCCCGAGGAGATGTTCGCGAGGTTCTTTGGGGGCGGCTTTGGCGGGCCTTTTGGCGGCGGTGAGTCAACGTGCAGGGCTTCTGCCTAAAAACTTTCACGCAGGGAACTAATGCACAGGCGCATGTAGGCTTTGACACAGGACCACAATTCGTCTTTAATGTAGGCGGGAATAGGGGGTTCCGGGTGCATCAGTTTGGCGGAGGGGTGCCGAGGAGGAGACCACGCGCCGACGGCCAGCCGGGACAGCAGCAGCCGCAAACAGGGTGGGATACACTGGTTAGCTTCTTACCGATTCTAGTCCTGTTTGTATTCCCTCTCCTCACGTCTCTATTCTCCGGCTTCGGAGAATCACAACCGGCCGTGCCGAATATGGTCTTCGATAGCCCGCTTCCGCCGCAAACATATCACCGCACGACGCCGAAACTACGGGTGGATTACTTCGTAGATCCGAACGACATCGCCGGTTGGGAAGCCCACAGGTTGCGGCAGCTAGACAAGGAGGCCGAGCTCGGGTTCGTCCGCGTGCTACGGCGCCGCTGCGACACCGAGATGCGCACGAAGCAGGACCTGGTCGACAAGGCGCAGGGATGGTTCTTCCCCGACCCGGACAAGATGAAGATCGCGAGGGATTTCGAGATGGCGTCTTGCAGGCGTTTGGATTCCATCGGTATATCACGGTAGTAGTCTGGGCGGCCACGGACGGGTTCACGACTTTCTTTTTTAATACAACCTTCCTCCACTCTACAATAGAAAGGCATCATGATTTGAATGACCAAAGGCTCGAAGTATATAGAGATAGCGAGAGAGAAGACGATGACGGAGACAAGACGAACAAAGCAAGCACATTTTCTTGGCGTTCAGGGAGTCTCCCCCAACAAAGGGAAAGAAAGGGCATGGCGGAATGAATTGGGAGGTGAGATTTGCTATAGCGAATTTCAATAATATGAAATATTCCTGAGACAAGCAAGCAAGAAAGCAAGCGAGCGAGCGAGCTTTATCCCCCATCTTTACGCTACCCCGCGACGTGTTTCTCTCTCAATGGCTTGTTTGAGTCTTGCTTCTAACACAGAGTCGACTCTAGACGACGCCATGATGTATAGGGCTTAGCTATAGTATGGTATGGTATGATTGACGTTGTATGGGCTTTATCTTAGAATGACCCACTACTGTAGATAGACTTACTGGATACGAAGTTAATGATTTATCTATATTCTGTTGTATTTTGTCCTTAATAACACCGATCAAGATGCCAGATATAGTTCACTGTTTAGCAAGACCCCCAAGCACATGTCTTGCTTTCATCACTTCACTGCGCCAGGCCTAACCGAAGTTATAGACAGTACGTGAATGCATTTATTTCTATCTGTTTTAACATGGCCAGCGCTCGACAAGTCATAGAGCAACATGCATTACCTAGGACTTCATACACGAAACAATGCGTACAGTCGCTCGAGTAAAAGTCCCTGAAGTAGGCACCCGCTATGGGACAGATAGGCGTACGCATGTATCCTTATCAAAGCAGCCACATTCATCTCGACGCTACCGTCTTCCCCGTCGAGGATCGAGGGCTTCGTTTCGCCTGTAATCCCGGATCTCCTTAGTGCCAAGACTACCGAGGCCGCCCTCGCTCCGGCGCTCCCACCCGCCCAATCTCACGACGAGACAGGTCGCGTTGTCGCCGTTGCTGCTAACCTCGGTGGCGAACGCCACGACGTCCTTGGAGGCCTGCTCGGGCGTCTTGGCCTCTTTCACGACGTCGACGACTTCCTGGTCGCTCAGCGTCCCCGAGACGCCGTCCGACATGAGAACCAGGAAACTGTACTGCGCCGGTCCCAGGTCTGTGCGCGTGATCTCGGGTTCCGCGGACACGCCCAGGCGTTTCGACGCTATGTCTCCGAAGGCACGGCTGTTGGCAAGTCCCTGGATGCGCTCCTCGCCAAACGAATCTGTCACGAACGAGGTCGCGAAACGTCGAAGACGGTGAGATTCGCCGGGAGAACTAGGGTGATGATCCCAGGTTAGAGGCTTGGCCAGACCAGTGCTGGTTTCACATAGCAAAACTCGCGTATCGCCCACGTGTCCTACAAGCAGGGTTGACGATGCGGCGGGATGCCAGAAAGGCGCCGGGGTCGGCGTGGATATTAACGCCACAGATGCAGTCGAGCCACCTTTGAATCGGGTGCGCCCACCAATCCCGTGTCCTGAGGGCGGCAGATGATAAGGTTTCCCAAGAATCTCGTCGGTATTCACGGCCGCATCAGTAACATAAGGGTCGTCGGGGTCCGGCTTTCGGGCCTGAGCCGAAACGAAATCCAAATCCGCACGAAGAAATGCGTATGTGAGGACGGATTCGATGCTTGTAGGTACATCGGATGTGCTGTCTCCCTGTCGGGACACGTTAAAATGCGGTGGCTTGAAGCGGCGGAAATATCCACCAATGGTGCTTTTGTACTCATGCACAAGCTCCTTCTGCAATTGCAATGCTCGGTCTTGAGAGAGCTTGGCGGGGGTTGGGGGGTCCCCTTCAACGGGGCGCGCGTGTTCGACTTCATTGATTGCACCATGCTTGTCTATTTGAGGGATATCAGCTTCAGTCTTCGCTTCCGCGGACCCCTTTACGTCCAGATTGTCCAGTTTTTGTCGATCGCCGCCTGCCGTGACGTCGGTCAGTAACGGAAGTGGCGTATTCTCCTTCAAACTTGAAGCGGGCTTGGGACCCTTGTGTCTACGCAAGTTGCTTTGCAGACCGAACTCAACAGCGGCCTCTTCGATATACCCATGAAGTTCGTCCCGCAAGAAATCGCTACACTGTGTGCCACCATGGCCATCAAAAACCCCAAAGTAGAAAATCTGGGGATCGCCGTATGGACTGTCAGCCGAGGTCCCTTCCCCGCTCTTCTTCATCGCACTCCGGACTAGACTAATGGGGGTGCGTTTGGCAAAGGCCGGCATATCGATAGTCCCAGCCTGGTTGGTATCTTCGTTGTATGGTCGCGAGCCCCGAGAGTCTGTAGCACCAAAATGGTGTTTAGCGCTCCGAAGAGGAATGCGAACAACAGTAAGATCGCGATTCGAGGGCATATGCGGTGGGGCAACCGGAGCGGCTCCGGTGCGAGCGCCATGAGGCGCTGCTGCCGACCTGGGCAGATTGTGGTGAGGACCGGGCGGTGCACGCGAGTCCGGGTGTAGCGAGGACGAGGGCAGGTGTGTCACGAAGTACGTGTGAAATCCACGACGCGTGGCTTGCGGGGAAGATCGGGAGGACTGAGATTTTTTCGGTGATGGGGTCGTGCTAGTTCCGTCCCGATCATGATCTTTGTCTTTCGACCTGCGCCGCGCATGGTGTTGGTTATGGAAGCTTCGAATTGAGGGTTGCCAGCTGCGCCCTGTGGCATTATTGATAGCTGTCGCGTGGGTTTGTAGCTGGGCCTGAGCCTGAGCCTGGGCTTTGCAGAAGGAGGCTATGAAGCCTGGCCGCGGAGCAACACATGTGGTCAGCAGTAACACACTTGAAAGACATATCATTCAGTGAAAAGAAACGCCCGCAAACTGACCATAAGTGTCTCTGAGGGACCACCTCTTAGGCGCACCACGGCGTAAGCTCATTCTTGTACAATACCTCTACACGAACCCGGCGCACCTCAATGACGCCAAACCAAGCGCGAAATTATCGAAACGGCGTGACGATGGAGCGACGGATATCGTCCATGGATGCTAGGCAGATATGCGTCCGGCGTGCGAATAGAAGTGGAGTGGCGGTGATGGAGGGGGTCTAAGACGAAGTTCGTCGTGTCTCTAGTGGGCCGAGTACAGACAATGTTCGTTCCGTAGAGCCAAGTGTAGAACAAACAGTATAAGTAGAAGAGGTAGACTAGGTCAATAGTAAGGTAGTAGAGTGGTAGTGACGCAAGACAGATCCCACGGGTCTCCTAGGCAGTGTAGGTAGTGCGATACGTGTGATCGGAACCTGCCACGCCAACGAGTTTGCGATAGTCGGGTTTGGAAGTTGGTCTTGAAAATAGCCCGCAATCTGGATACCTATACTACCTAACACTATGAGGTAAAAGACCCCCAATCCTCTCCGGGAAGCTTGACGCGGAACGATGGAGTCCAAGTCCAGCTCTCCGGTCCGATTCCCCAGTTGTACCGTGTACCTAAGATTCTCAGCTTGCCTAAAAGGGAAATTAATATGCACTCTACGAGGGTTTTGACCAAAGGGAAGCGAGAAGCCCTCCGGTTCTACCCGTACCCTCCGCTATGTTTAGATAAGTGCCTCTATGAATTAGCTAACGAGTAGTCATACCAAGCAAAGTTACTGATGTATGAGACCTTCTTTCGGCGTACTTTTGCTCAGCCAAGTGTAGAATTCGAGACTTCCAAAGATCGCGTGGAATGAGACGCAAAAGATGATGATAGCGGGAAAAAACAATGAGCCTCCAATTCAGCTTCGAAATAGACGCGGTGAGGAGTCGGCAAGCGGCATGGACCATTACACGGCAAAGTCGGCGATGATTTGTCGCCTTCCCAGATGAGGGGAAAGAGGTGTGAAATGTCAGGTGCTTTAAAATCCCAAGACCACCGCCGGACACGCCTAGACCGCTTTGCTCCGGAAGATACATCGCCGGCTATGTGCAGCGTGACACCCAGTGAGCAATTCCGTTGTGCTCCACAATACGACGGCGAAGGTCGTTGACGAAGAAAGAGTAGAGAAGATGCAGCGAAATTGGAAATCGAGACGGAGTATTCTCTTCTTGATACATGTATCATAATCATACACATAAGTCACTATCTCAAATATACCAACAAGAATGGATTCACGAACTTCCGCAGTTTATCAGACTGGAACATATACAAACACCGAATAGAAGAGCCGTTCAACGATCGCATCATGATGCTCAGTTCTCCGAGACAACGGGAGTCTCTTATGTAGGTTTAGCGAGACTACCCCTATCATCCCCGTATGATTACTCAATCTCTTCAATTCTCGGTCTCGCGCGTCTTCCTTCATCTGCATCCAAGACCGGTAGGCTCGGCCTGGTCATATCCAATCCTGCAATTCTCACAGCCGTCGGTGTGGCATCTTGGCTCTGTTGTTGCGGTACGAGCTGCACGAGGCGAAGGTTCTCAAGACTCTCCAGCGCGTCTTGCGCGTGTTGGCGGACGAGCCCATCCTCGTCCGTCTGCTCGACGTATCCCAGGATGCGTGCCACGTCCTCTTCCTTTGTCGTAAAGCCCGCACCAAAGTTCACACCTGAGCCAGAGCCAGAGCCGAACTGGCTCCCGCGCTCTCGAGCTTTCCCCAACGCATACACGAATGTTAGTATCAGTGTAACCGCTGCACGCCGCAAGATTCCCGCTTCTAGCAAACCGGCCTCAAGCACGAGTACGTCAAGACTTAGTGCTAAGGCGGCATCTATGAGCGATGGGGTGAAGGAACGAATGTTTGTTTCGAGGCCGGAAGCGAAAAGCGAGAGCGCTGAAGCTCGGATTCGCATGTCCTCACTACCTCGCTTGCTCTCCCAACCCGATACGATGCGCGCCAGAAGCGCATTGCGAGTTCGCTCCTCAGGTGTTTGCTCTTCAAGATCCATATCCACATCATCGTCATCGTCCTCATTATTAAGTGGAAAGGATGTTTGCGAGCGACCTGCGAGTTTGGCTTTGGCTTTTAGTTTTCGCGCAGCGATCCGCTCAGCCTGGGCCTGTTGTTCTTCGGTCCTGGGCCGATGGGCACGACGCCCTGCAATGGCGAGAAGCGTCTCAGCAACCGACGTAGCAATATCACCTGTGAAGGTCTCGCCAAGTCTCTGCATGAGTTGTAGTAATGCCTCACCAAACCGCAGACGTGTATCTGTGTTTTGCCGCTCTGACGCGTCCACATACTGGTCTAACACCTCTCGGATAGTAGAGCGTGGGTGTCTTTCCGATAATTGTACAAATACCTTTATTACTCGCAAGCTGATATATTCGTCGTCATCACTAAGAAGTGACGATAGTAGAACTAACGTAGCCGGAATGTCGAGAACAGCACTGTTGGATTTGATAAGAGTACCCAACAGGTTCAAACCCTCGGAGCGAACGGGAGGCGGCGAATCACCTTGTGTGATATATGAGAGCGCTAAATTATATGTCTTTCGATCTTCAATTTGTCGGTCTGTCAGCGTAGCCGGCCGGTCTGTTGGGTCTTCTAATTCATCTCGATATTTCAGAAGCTGCGACAGGTTATGTGCGGTTTGCGAGGTATTAACATCCCGAGCTAGACTAATTTTTAAGAGCGAATCTTCGATAGACTTTAGTATACTTTCAGGCACATCCTTTCGCTGAAAACTCGGTACAGTGACGACCAGGTTCAGCAAACTAAGAGCCACAGGAACCGCATCGTCATTCGCATACTCAGTGCCAAATTCGCCGAGCACCTTGCCAACAAGCTCAAGCAATTGCTTGGAACTTGATATCAGCCTGTCTGGAAGTTGTTCCATCATCTCCTGGAGCATTCTGGCCCGAATCAGCTTTGTTACTGGATCTCCATCGTCGATATCATCTGTCACTTGTATAAGTTTTACATCTCCCTTCGAGCCGAGTGAGGTCTCGAAAAGTCTCAAGAAAAGCGTCGATAAGTCTGAATCAGATGCCGTCCGGGTTATAAGTTCAATAAGGGCTGGTATCTTCGAATCCATGACGTCCAGATCCAGCGTCGAACCTCCATCGCCATGTAATCGCCTTATTTGGATGCCAGAGTTGCTAGCCTGATCATAGGACCATCGTGGCTCGTTGCCGTCAGAGAACCCGTAAAATAGAAGGTTGTCAGTAATTTCCAGGAACTTGTCCGGGGATCCAGCAAGCCTCAAGTAGATCTCAATAAGGGCTAGCGCCGGTTGGCAATATCGCTCTTTTATGTGAGCAGTTGGGGATGGCCAGGATGATAGAGCCCAGAGGGGCAAAAGTAGTGGACTGAGCAATCTCTTGGTCAAACCTGGGTTGGGATGTGAATTCAGTAAGGAAGATAAGCGCTTTAATGCAACATGGAGTGCATCAGCCCGAACTAGGATCGTGTGTTTCCGAAGGTCAACTACTTGGTCAGGACCAGCACTGAACACCAAAGGCTCAGCTGGAGTCTCCTGGGAAGATAAGGATGGATTTATGCAAGCCAACATCGGCTCAGCGAATGCTCTCCACCCGGGAGTTCCTTAACAAAAGGCCAAAATTAGCAGGGAGAACATGGAAAGGTTCGTATACTCGTCATACCAGGAGCCCCGAATTGCTTCCTCCCCAAAACACCGAAACCTACAACGTACGCTGCGACTTTGGCAAGATCAGGGCCATTATTACCGTCCAGGAGAGTAAGGAGCTGAGGTGCAATGCCAGGAAACCAGACTTCGGGTTTTACAGATGCAGGGGGGACGGATAGGAGAGTTGATGCCATTTTCAGTGCTTCCATAGTAATATTTGCGCCCTGTTTTTGAGGGGCGACAGCCTCTGATGCACTGACTGTGCTTGAGGGATGAACCGAAAACACGAACTCCAAGGTTGCTCGAACGCCGTCAGGCCTTTGGGGCAACAACGTAAGGATATCCATGAAGCGAACACGGAGCCAATCTGGTACACGACCAGGCTTAATCAGAGCGTTTAGCGCAGACATCAGCGCCAAGGTACCTGTCCTGCGAGAAGTTCAGAAACTAGATATAGAAAAAAGACGATGAATTGATCGTGTCTACCTACCTCGATATAAGGGCTCCAAACTCTTTCTGGCCATCTATACGAGACTGCGCATCAGCTGTCGGGTGAAATGCTTTTGTACCATTCCTTTCAAGGGCAGAGACGAGTGTCTCTTCTTGCTCTCCAGGTCGTTTGGCATCCATCATGAGAAGCAGGGTACTTCTGTCCGACTATTCTCTAAGCAAGGAAATCCCCCATGAAGAAGCTATTGTTCAATCCCAGAATTCAACAGCAGAGCAGAATTTCACGATATATAAGCTCAAAGGTGCACCTAAATCTACATGACGCCATGGGTGCGTGGTTCTACGGAGTACTTACAGTGCACAACCCACTGTAGGTCGTTGCCTCTGTTTCATTACAGGGCGTTTTAGTGGGTAACCTAGCCACTGTTCTAGCCACACTGCCACATAGCTTATATAATCACACGATCTTCCTCGACAGCTCACCTCCTAACTAACTACGGAGTAGTGTACAATCTGTAACAAGGGTGAGGCTTGGAACAGTGTTCTATTCGCATATAATCATCTATGACAACAGGGGAGCCATATGGACTGAACAGGCTTCCTCCCTTCAGCTGTGGCGGCAACTACTACGCGTTCGTTCATCTGCTATTATCGCGTCGTATTATCGTCCATTATCGTCTGTTTTCGTGATCAGGCAAATAACGGGTAGCTGAGTATGCAGACCGCCGTTTCATAGACAATTCACACACATGATATATCATACGTATAACCCATGGCATCGGATATATGCATTCCCCATACCTTGGGATGCTCTGTATGACACAATCCAACAGCACGCCGGTGTTTGTGACAAACCACGTAGTCGTATATACGCCAGTAGTTGTATAATAGTTACGCGCTTAATATTAATCTAGAATCTTTTGTACAGAATAGCAATTGCACCTGTCACGTACTACCACCGAGCGCGTAGTGCATATATACGTACAAAGGTCTATTGCCATGGTGACAAACAGGGGCCATCCTAACAGCACCGTGCGTGATACGCATTTGGCAAAGCTTAAAATGAAAAATGGGAATGTCTCTCATTTACGCGTAGGTATATCTACTTCGTTTGCCCTTTGGTCTCCTTTTCCTCTTATTACCACCACTTACTACCAACCACTTTCGCCGATTTTGCTGTGTTACCTGAGGAGAATTGGTCACTGATTCTATATCGAGATACGACTCTCTCCACGATTCGTCTCTCTGGAATCCCGCTCAGGATGAATGTCTTTCGCTGGTTCTCCTTCTGATGAGGAAGAGCTCGCTTTCACATACCTCGCACTTCGCCTCCCCCACAGTCCTCCGATTCCCGTTTTCCGAAAGGAATGTCTTCAGACCCCTTGGCCAGTCTTTCCAATCCGCACGACACGTCGCTACTCAAGGTCAAGGCGACCTAATGCGTATGCCGCGTGGGGATCGTCGTGCGAGATGGGCCAGCTGGTTCTGGCTGCAGATTGGCCATAGGGAACGGTGTTTTGGAACTTAACCCTAATAGTTCCCTTGGTTTCAGTCTTGCGTTCATAGTCGTCTAGATCTACCTTATATACTGCTCGTTGTACTTGCGACCCCGTCCCTGCTGAAAAGCAGGGTTGGATGAGCAGTCATCTAGCGGTGGAAGGGTGGTGTTGGACACTCCAGTCGCCGGGTGCGCGTGAGGGCCTGTGCTATGAGTCGATTTGGGAAGAACCCCTGGCCTGGGGTCGCTCGTCAGCACTGTGTCGCTGGAACTCGTACTCCGGTCACTATGGGTCGTACTGGCGATGCTTGTCTCGCTTGTTCTGTCGGGAGATGGGTTGGGACTAGCTTGCTGTTACTGGCTGGAGATGATGCTACCTTCTAGTGTCGCGTAGCGCTCCCGAGAGTACACGGGAAGGGCACAATGTTGGCTACACACGGTCAGAGCACTCGGACATTTCACCACTATATGCCGCTAATCTTCTCGCCGGAATCACCCCTTAGTTGGATCAGGTGAGCGAGGATTATCACGGTTTCAACAGAAATATTCGGTCTTTGACATCATATTTTACGCCTCATTGCTAGCCCTGGGTACCCAAGTCTCTCCTGTCGCGTCCAGTTGACGTAGCTGTCGGCGTATAAGCCGGCCCCCTTTATAAGCAGTCATCAACCCATTCAACCTGTTAGCCAAGCTTGCCAGCTCCCAGAACTGCATTTCGGCGATAGCCATCAATGCATCCTTTCAGAGATCTGACCGGGCGCATTAGCCTCCTCTTGTGGGCTCGTCCCACGATGACGGCGGGCGCCAACTTGTCATCGATTACCCTATGGTAGTCGATGCTTCCTCGCTCTTCCCAAGAGGACTGAGTTGAGACGATAATGCGGATTTTATGGATGTTTTTGGCCGTATGCAACTGCCTTCCCTGCTGCTCATGCGAGCTCGACGGAAGCGAATCAAAAACTAGTCTTTGTTGGCAATGCGTTTTTCTGAAAGAGATTCATTTGAGCGGACCTAGAGATATGGCTCGTGTTGAGACTCGCCGATTTCATACCAATCTTCAAAGACGGGACACATGTGGTTTAAATTGGTAACGGTGAAGAACAACTTGAGCAATCTACCAGGTGTAGCTCTCCGCATTGATTCATCCGCCGGGACCCATCTCGAGTTGGTGTCAAAGCTTAGTGCTTGTCCGGCCTTGATTCAATGTCGAGCAATACCGAACTAGTGAGCTCTTGTAAGAAATTTTTTGTATTGAAAAGAATCGGGGACGTTCCTTTTGGAAATAGTCCCAGGCTGTTCTCGTCTGATGAGTTCTAGATAATTCTAGCTTGTTAGATGAGGGCAGTCCCCTTTTTGAGGGATAAGTACTCCTCGCATACCGTCTTGGGATTGAGTGCTGATATTACGGCCAGTGCCTAGCTATTCGTACGCCTCGGGATATCCCTTTTCTGCCCATTCTTTGAAACCCGTGCGTTTGGCTTTCCTCGGCATTTTCACCATTAGCGGAACCTCGGTATCCTCCGAGCCACCAGTAACTGCAGCTTTGTGGATTATTTGGACATGAGTGAGCCGTTCAAAACCCATGGCCTCATAGAGCGAGTTTCCCGGTCCAGTCGATTCAAGATATATCGGTACACCAATCTTTTCGGCCACCTCGATACCCCACTGCATCAACAAGCGTCCAGCTCCTCGTCGTTGGTGGTCAGGATGCACCGCTATTGTAGGAAGGTCTGAAAACTCGTTAATTTAGATTCCCTACATCATCATGGTTCAACTCACAGATATGCCTGTGCTTCCCGAAGAGCTTCTCGTGCATGTTCCAGATCGGGACCAGAATTCTGTCAGCGGTCTCTCGATCTTTGCCTTCGACTTGAGATGAAGTTAGTAAGTTTCTCTGGGAAGGGTAAAGCTTCCAAGCATTGGGCAAGCAAAAGCGCGAGGATTACCACCACGGCCCTTATCGAAAAAGGGCCACAGGGAATTACTCACGCCACACAGCTCCTTCAGGTTTTGGCCATGTGCTTTCGCTGCCTGGCTTCCAAAAGATATCCCAGCAGGCCATCCCGATAATTTCGCCGGTATCCGTATCCACGCACTTGATAGGATAACCGTTTGCGTCGTTGTTCCATAGATGCGTTATTCCCTCGGTGTGTGCTTTGCGGTCCACACCCCCTGGGAATAGAACTCGCAAAACCGGCTGGTGCTCGAATGCTTTGAAATAGACATCGTAGACAGCCTTGATGTCGCAGATCTGCGCCGGCAGAACAACCAAAGGCATGATGCTCAAACCTAGACTTCAGTGGTAGTTAATGTGAGAAGTAAACCGAGCCCAGCATACAGGAGAGTTGAGGATCAGTCGTCGTTGATGCTCCAGATGACTCCCGACTCCCTTATCCTTTATATAGGCGCAGCAGGTTTGAATGTATGCTTGACTTTTGTCGGAAAATGTATATGACTCATTATAAACCGTTTCAGCAATTTCGAATCAGTAAACTTAGCCAAGCTTTTATTCGTATTCGGCTTCGACTCTTAATGATCTTTCGGGTTCTATCGATGTTAGGTGTTGTGCCAGCCACAACTAAATACTATGTTGAAGTGAAGTAGATGACGAATACGAACTGCTCGGAATCGCGAATTCCTAAGGCAGGGGACTAAGACCTTGGCGAGAAACTCTTTGCTGTATTCTGACACAGAAAAAGAACGAGATATGATATTATGAGGAAATTGGGTTTTGACAGGCTAAGAGTATTTTGAAATGCTTAACGGATTAGAGAAGGAAAATAAAAGGTGGAAAGCTTGGGCAGAGGCAAAGCCCTCAGTCACACATATGTTATCCCTATGAAGGCGGCAGGTCGAAGGTATAGGATCATATGTCTGAACATGATAAGCAGAGCCCTCAACTTTGCTATCTAGTTTGATCGTTAACTATCTTGTAATAATGGCGTGAATATCCTTGCACTTTATTCCAAGTCGAATCATTCGGTCGCGAGATATTACAGGGTTTGGTATAACTCCACCGAACATCTTGACCAAAATCTCAATATATAGCACGCTTTCACGTCTATTAAGACTCAGATATCGGTTTCTTGGCTTCTTCGTGATGTCAAAAATAAGGAAATTCTTCTCTCTATAGTAACCTATTCCATCCTTGTATCGGTCCTCCGGAAATGGAATGAGGGTCAGAACCCGACTGAACTCTGGCATTTTCGCGTGGTAACTCTCCAGTTTGGGGTCGCCAGCGGCCGATTCGATGACCGTTTTGTGATCCTCAATCCATTTCTCCTGTAGTTGCCTCCGGGCAATCTTCCAGTGTTCTTCTTTTTCAGTTTTGCGTTGACGGAACTTCTTGTTACGGAGGTAACCGATCTCTTGGAACCAGGACGAATGATGCCACTCGGAGATTTGTCGTAGCGTACTCCCAAACCTTCGCACCTCGGCCTCACTATCGATATCCAGGAGAATGCTGCCGGCCCACTCACGACCTTGTGCGAATTCCCAGGTATTCCATATCTTGGATGGTAGAAATCGCCAGTCTAGCTCAAACTGAACGTGTCTCAGCTTAGGCAAGGCGGCGAAATTCATATCCATTACATTGCCATTCATTATTAAAGACCGCCAGCAGAATGTGATGTTTTCGACACATCGAGGAATGTACTCCAGAATGCTCTCGCTGTATATGCGAAGAGTATCGTGGCGGCTATCAAACCAGGAAGTTGACTCTCCATCACCTTCCATGGGCGTTCCGAAAGTTCTGATACTACCCGTTCGCCGGGCTAGCTGTCGGCTTTCGTAACAGGCGTGCGCAGCAGGGGGTGCTGAGTACCCGTATCGGAAGAAGGAGAGGTGCTCAGGGTCCCTTCCTATATCTAATACGTTGATTACGCGAGCAGGGATCGCCAGCTCCCAGATCACTAGAGTAGTCAGAGTCAGCTACCACCGTTCATATTGAACTTGTAAGGCTACCATAAACTTAGAGACACTACCTTAACCCAAAAGGAACGCCGTACTTTGAAATCTGATGGAATTAGAAAATAGTAGTTTCAAAAGTCACTCACTAAACCTGATCTCTGTTGGAAGCTTGCTGAAATACGTGAAGAATTTTGCGGCATCTTTGGATTGGTCAACTGTATCGGTTGCCCCGGACAAGTCGTCCAAAGTCTGTTTCTCATGTGGCTCTTGCATTGTTGACATCACGCCGGTGGATGATGATGATCTTAGAATGAAGTATCAATGAGTGTTGACTTATTAATGTGCCAATAAGAAGAGGCGATGGAGAGTTGAGTGCATATAATGCAAACGCTAGGCTTGAGCTTGCAAGTTGATGGTCTGGTAGTATGTAGAAGTATCGGTCCGGATGAGGGGAAAATACAACGCAGCTAGCTGAGCTGTTTGCTCAAGAGGCTTGCATGTGGCAACAAACTTGGTCAGCCTAGCCTATGCACTATTGCGGCGTCGATTAGTTCTGCCATATGTGTCGCTAATGTTTGCAGCTGAGATGCGATGATCTGCATAATGATTTTCTTAAGCCCGAACTGTCATGCTACTTGGGTCGGTTGGAGTTACCCCTGTCTCACATATATAGTCTTCAACAACTTCCTCAGGACCACATTCCGGGGAATGTTACCGTGGACTCCTCGTGGGAAAACATATGGATAATGAACGTGCATTGTTATTACGGATACATAATTTCACAGCATAGGATTCCTTTTTGACATTTGGCCCGATTGTGTCCGAGTAGTATCATTTAAGTAAGCGCTGTATAGTCAATCGTCACGTCTCGACTATGTCTGAGCAGGGGGTGATGTCCGAGCTAAGGACTGGGGGAAGCCCGTTTTGAGGCCAGGATTCTCCGCCACAACGAAACATCTACGGTTTTATCACACCAGTCTAATGGTCACAAACGAGCTTTACTTACACATAGGCGAGCAGGCCTAGTCAATACACGACGAACATTGCGCAAGTGAAAAAGGTATGATGTGCGCGACTTCTTGAACGTCCGCTTCCTCATTCATTTATTTTAATCATATGATTTTTTATTCTTTTCTTTGATTTTCTCTTTTCCTTCTCCCGGTTGGCAGCTGGTACTGCCCAAATAAAAGACGATGGACTCGCAGAAGATTAGATATGACAGCGTGCACATGGAAGATCATTCTGATTCGAGGTCCAGCACTGAGGTTGAGTCATTGATGAGTGATGGGAAGCAGTGGCACGACGTTGAACTCAACAGCCCAATACGACGGACAAAACGAGATGCATTTTTGACAACATTGAAATCAGCAAGATGGATAATCGATACCTCATTACTACTTGTCATCGTTGCATTGCTTGTTCGAGATCAATGGAGGACTCCGGCTGTTTTGCAAGACCCAAACATTTGGCAATTTGGGCAAGATTTCACAGGCGTCGGCCCAAAGTGTGAGCAAATAATCAGCGCAAGCTTCCGGAGAGTTCGAGGCTAACGAGCATCAGTTTCATCTAAAATCACCACCTTCGTACGAGACGAGTCATATGCACCAAATAATACTGCTGATTTCTTTTCCGAGGACGTCCTGGACAAGTGGAACAAGCTTATGCCTGGTGAGTTTAGTTATGGTATGCCTGGGCCAATATGTTGCACTTGTTAACGAACTTCAGTTGGGATGGGTTTCGTCTGGGTGAACGACACCGATAAGTACCACGACCTACCAACACCCATCATGTGGCCAGAGAAGACAGTGTTCACGACATCCGCAACCCACCAACTGCACTGTCTGGTACGTGTTCTTCCCGCTAAAAAAAATGAGCCCTTGAACCGATGCTGATTTAATACACAGTTCGCTATTGTGCAGACATATTCAGGATTGACGTCTGGCCATGAAATTCCCGACGATCATCATTGGCACATGATCCATTGTTTTGACTATATGCGGCAGGCAATAATGTGTAGTGCCGACATGGCCCTGGAGGGTTTGGAGACTACGTTTCCAGATCATAATGGCGGATCCGATGGCTGGGACTCAAAACACGGTAAGCTATTTTCCAGAACTCATCTCGATACAGCACTTCGTCCTAATGATGTTATGTAGTGTGCAAGGACTGGAGTCAAGTTAAATCGTACCTAGAGGGTGTACGGGCTTATGATGACCAACTGATTTACTAGTTCTAGATTCTAAAATGACTATTTGAAACCTTCGATATGAAATCCAGATGGGAAGATTCTGTGCATATTAATTGAGTCGAGATCTAATGTAACAACAACGGAATATACCGCATTGTTTTCGGTCCTGGACCATCATAACTTAGCTAGGATAAGCTATCGACTCTTCTGGTACTTCAAGGTCCGAAGCAGAGGGGAAAATCTCTAAGGAGAGTTGAGTAAAAGTAGGAGAAGATGACTTACCTACTTGATTTTCTTCTTCGTCATTTTTTAACTTCTCTGCCCTTCTCTTTTCTTCCTCTTCCGCCTTGGCTTCTTCGGGAAAACTCACGTCCCAGATGCCGTCGATAATTGGTCATGCGCGCACTATATCCGGGACCATTGGACTATGCGCCTCTGACACTTGGCTCTGAGACCGAGGCGTGCGGCCAGGCAGACGCTTACCGTTTCAAACTCAGCATGACTATAGCGGCATGAACGATATGTGAAGGCGTTGCACGTGCACATCTGTATAACAGAAGTAATGACAGAAGCTAACTGTCAGGATCTCTGGTATGGGGTATGTATGAACTCTGTTGTTGCGCGAAGAGATCTATCTGCCTACGTGAGCCAGATCCTAGCTATATACTATATACGTACATTTCCTTAGTTCTAGATGATTGTAACACTAGGTAGCTTTGGAGCGTAGGAAGAATTATGTTGGATAACTCAGATGTGCTACACCAAAACTCTACCTTGTGTGATTGCCATTTTATAGTAGGCGTTTTTATGTTGAGCTCTTTCAAGGTTCGTCCCCGCTCGAATGAATATCTGGATTCTGAATATCTGAATAACGAATATATCGCTGATACGGGTCTACAGACTTTAGATTTTTGAGGTTCCCGTCCTCTTATCCACCTAAAACATATTGAATAGTATCAATACTCACGTTCCTCTCCATATTTCGCCACGAAAGCCGATTTAAGTCCATATTGTAAACGTTGCCAGCCCAAGTTTGTACTACACAGCCGCAGCACCATGGAGGAAGATCGTGCACAAGCCGATCTGGGCATTGCTGCAGATATCGAAGAGGCACATGCCCCGCCCCCGCCTGAACCCGCTGTCAAGCAGCCCAGGAAGAGATTTGTCGGGCGACGAACAGCAGCGAGAAATGCGGGAGTGGAACAAGCAGATGGAGATGGCGGCGCGATCCAGAGTATGGACGAACATTATATTAGTTTTTATTTATTTATTTTTTTTATATTATACTAACACAGCGCACAGTTTCGCAAGCAAGGCGGCCGCCCAGGTTACTAAACCAGGTACCTCCTGAGATTCTAAATGATCCCGAACTGAAGGAGGCCATCGCGTTGCTGCCGGCAAACTATTCATTCGAAATCCCAAAGACTATTCATAGAATACGTTCATCTGGCGCAAAGAGAGTCGCTCTGCAGATGCCCGAGGGCCTTCTCTTATTTGCCACTACCATATCCGACATTCTCACCCAATTCTGTCCTGGCATCGAGACCCTCATTATGGGAGATGTCACGTATGGAGCATGCTGCATTGATGACTATACGGCACGAGCGCTGGGTTGCGATCTATTGGTTCACTACGCGCACAGCTGCCTGATACCGGTCGATGTCACCAAGATCAAGGTGCTTTATGTTTTCGTTGACATTAGTATTGATACGGCGCATCTGCTGGCGACAGTGGAACGCAATTTTGCCCCGCCCAAGACTATCGCGATAGTGGGCACGATACAGTTCAATGCGACAATCCACGGCGCTCGCTCTACACTCGAAAAAGCTGGCTTCAAGGTATTGGTCCCACAGATTGCGCCGTTGTCAAAGGGCGAAATCCTAGGATGCACCTCACCACGCCTGCCGGACTCAGAAAACGTCGATCTCATCCTCTATTTAGGAGACGGCCGATTCCATCTTGAGAGTATTATGATCCACAACCCAGAAATACCAGCGTATAGATATGATCCATATTCCAGAAAGTTAACTCGTGAGACATATGGCCACGAGGAAATGCAGAATTTGCGAAAGGACGCTATTCAGACGGCGAAAGGTGCCAAAAAATGGGGGTTGATTCTGGGGTCACTTGGTCGGCAGGGCAATCCGCACACCATGACACTGATTGAAGATAAATTGAAGTCTATGGGTATCCCCTGGGTAAACTTGCTTCTCAGCGAGATATTCCCGGGAAAGCTCGCCATGATGAGCGACGTGGAATGTTGGGTTCAGGTGGCCTGTCCGAGACTGAGCATTGACTGGGGCTATGCGTTTCCACGACCGCTGCTGACGCCTTATGAGGCCCTCGTCGCTTTAAATGCGAGGCAGGACTGGTCTAAAAGCGGTGTATACCCCATGGATTATTATGCAAGAGAAGGACTCGGAAGAACTAGAGACATTAAGGTCTCTACTTGAGGACTTTCGGGTCACTCTGATCCGTACCACAAGACATACTTCAGAGCCTAGGAACATAGACAAAAACAACACAAATACCCCAAGTAATGGAACTACTGGGATTTTTTTGGGTTGTGTGAGAATGCCATGCGGGCTTCTAATACTCCGTCCCTCGACGTATTACAAATCTACATATTTCCCCGAAACCGACAACCTATATAGGTAGCTATCAACCAGTCGAGGCGCTCCAACTACTTCACACTCTGAACCATATTTAGAAACCCATGGTTATATTTCAGAATCAGAACAACAATGCCAAGAGTAGGATAGGATTCTCGTGAAACCTGCGCCTGGGGGCGAAAGGTTTGCTTAGCCGCTGGCCAGGACATATTTCTTTGGGGGTGGCTTAGTGATGAGCTTTTTAACACCTAACCTGTTACCTTGGCTCATCTAGAATTTGGAGGCCTACCCTGTCTCTGATAGCCATGAACGTGAAGAGACTTTCTGAGCAGAGAGTAAGAGTCACGATGAGAGGGGCTGCCCAGAATAACGCCATAAAGCCAAATTCCAAGCTGCAGGAGAGTAATACATCTTCTTCAAGTATGCAGTTGCAGAGGCAGATTCTCGATCAGCTGCAAACGCTCGTAGAGCTTCGAAGCCAAGCGGAAGCGAACGCACCGACTGTGTACGATGCTCTCTACAGCGTCCTACTCCAATTCGTTGGCTTAGCTAGCGCTGCCGTCTTTGGCGCTTTCTCGATATTGGCATGGCAACTCGCCAGTGCTGGAAACGCTCTGGCCTCTCAAGCAAACGAACTGTCAATGACTGGAAACTGCGTGGCAAAGTCTGCCAATCTGGTGGGAATCCTGGATTTCTGTCGGTCAAACGAGGTATGAAATTTATAATGCAAGACTGATTCAAATCCTGACTTCTTCGTATAGGATCTAGCCATTGAAGCTTGTACAACTCTCACTAGCGGACTGACCCAGGGCCCGGCGGCGAACTCACGGGTACTCGCTACCTTCAACAAGATAGTCTCTCAAGCCGTGGGCGATGTGGAAAGATGTTACACCTCTGATACTGGCACTCCAGTCTCAGCCTCACCTAACATCAATAGTGTGCCAGCAAATGTGATTATTGGTGCCATAGGGCTCAGAGCTTTGCTGTTGGGAGCCCTCCTAGGTTTGCTTTTCATGTCTCATCGCGAGAAGAAGAGGAGAATGATGAGCAGACAGGCGAAGAGAATAACGAGCCTGAAGGAAGACAGATGAGCGAGCATTTGTGATTAGGTCGATGGGTAAGGGATAGGATAAAGGGACGCGTCATCGTCAACTCTCGACTAGCTCTAAAAATTAACAAACTGCGGATAGCTTAGATCTACTGGCTCTAGAATGAAATAACAAGACATTAACAGCAAGGTATGAATCCTATCTAATCAATCTAATCATAAGATCAGATTATAATATGGATGCCTAAAGCTAAAGGCTCGGACTTCTCGGTCGTAAGAATCGGAAGGGAAGCGCTATGCTGTTGTAGTCCGTCCCGCGATCGTTTTTCTTGGACCATTGACCAATCACGGAAGCGGGTCAGCCGGCTTTATCGTAGCGAGAGTAAATATCATTCATCAGCAATACCATCGAGACTATTCTTCATGGATGAGTCATGTCTGCCAATACAGAATGTCGTAATCATCTCCGCGAAGCCCGTGCATATAGTGCGTCTATGCTTCTCGGACTCGGTTATGGCCGAGTGCTCGGAGATAACGTGGCGAACCACCTCGTCGCCGTGATAATCGGTCTTAATGGTGCTTAAGAAGGCAAAGCTACAGCCCTTTTCCAACTAAGATATAAAGTTTGAGTTCGGATTAGAACAGTGGTGTACAAGCGGTGAAGCTAATGCAATAGATTCACACACAAGACGCGTCACAACCTACGAAACGTACGTTCACAGTAGAGGATCCAGAAACAGCGCTCTATAATGCCTATAAAAGAGTTTACAGTTCACGAGCTCCGTCTGCTCCTAGGGCTCGAGCATACAGAAGACTGCGAACTCTCACATTCAGAGCCCAATTCTCAGGATCAATATCAGTATCAACATGTCGACACAGGGTCTAGCGTTCACGGGCAAGTTCCATGTCCAAAACAAGGTCTGCCCCCCTTTCCCCCCGCTACCCCTTATACATTTTCGTACTTCCTACCTGGCATAAAACATACCGAACAGTCACTAACACAACAATCAGACATGGTCGGCTGTGGATGCTTATACACAGGAGCACGTCCACCCTCCCACCACGAGCAATTACAACATCCTTCTAGATGCGCTGCGAAATTCGCGCGATAAGGGGCTACCCGACATAGCGACAGCTCCCACCGTCGCGAAATTATACGCCCTGCAATGCAAGGCGAAGAACGTGAAGCACGCGCTGGAGTTCGGCACGCTGGGCGGGTACACGTCGATCTGGCTGGCGACGGTGAACCCAGGCATGCAGGTGACGTCGCTCGAGATCAACGAGCACCACCAGGCCGTGGCGCAGGAGAACCTGGAGCACGCGGGCGTCGCCGACCGCGTGACGATCCGTCTGGGCCCCGCGCTCGACATCCTGCCGCAGCTCGCGCGCGAGATCGAGGCCGGCGCGAGGCCGAAGCTGGGCTTCGTCTACATCGACGCCGACAAGGAGAACAACTGGAACTACCTGGACCGCGTCATCGCGCTCTGCGAGCCCGGCGCCGTCATCTATGTCGATAATATCGTCCGTGGAGGCAGCCTCGTAGACCCCGAGAGGCAGGACGAGAGGACGCTAGGGGCCCGGAGGGTGGTTGAGAATGCGGGTAAGGACGACCGTGTGGATAGTGTGGTCATGCAGTTTGTGGGCGAGAAGGGGTATGATGGGATGTTAATGGCTGTTGTTCGGTGAGAATGGCAAAAGATATGACATAAACTTAACTTTTTGGTATTAGTCAATATTCAACCTGTTGACTACGGCCGAGACACAAATATTACTGAGTATAGCCAGTTTTGGTGCGTTGATCTTATGCACGCTACAAATTGATTTTGGTTTATCAGAGTCACAGTTATCGCTATACTCCTTTGCTAAAGTTCTAGTACCAAAATGCTTGTATTTAAGTAAACAAATAAACAGCAGTAACTAGCTAAACACTCATCTTTTTACAGTTCTGTCATGTCATTTTTTTATATCAAGAATGCTCGGAGCGGTTCTTTGCAACCAAATTAGCATTTCCCAGACGACTCTTCCATAAACCAGAAAATCTGCAACACAATAGCCCACCGGCGACGTGCAATTTCATAATCTTCTAGGTTAGCGACATCCCCCGAAACGCGCTTCCACGCTACTACCTCGGACGATCTTTCGAGGTATCTAACAACGTGATTAGCGAACAAGGCGGCAGGGATGTCAAGATTGCTTTCCTTCAGTTTCCACAGCTCTATCGTTTCGCGTGGATAAGTAAAAAAGGGGAGGATCAGCTTCAATCGTTCCGGATCATCGGCGCAAGACTGTCCAGGAGCCGCACGATAAGCCTGGTAGGCATGCTGCAGGGGCCACGTGTTCAGAAGTAGAGCCGCAATCATATCATCATTGAGACCTAGCCAGTTCGCGAGGCGCGACAAGGTAGGTGGAAACTTGCGTTCGAAGCGGAACATGTCGTCGCTCGTCGCCTTTTCGTCACGGCTGACCTCCTCTACGGGGATCGCGGGAGGCCAGGGGCTTAAATCGGACATGGAGGGGCTTGCAATTGTCCTATTACTATCATCCTGAACCTCATTATCGGGTAGCTCCGAAGCCTGCGGTGATGCGGGTGCCCTATGATGTCTTGGATGATAGGGGCCCATCATATTCAGGAGGACTGCATTGATATCTTGGAGTCTTCCTGCACTATGGCGGCTGAAACTAACATCAAATTCTACTACAGCGTCCCGAAATTTCGCGAGGGCTGCCTTGAGCTCAGCGCGCGTATGGGGGTCGCTAATACTATTGAAATCGACTCTTGTTTCCATAATTGAGTGATATGTGTGTTCAATCATAATGTGGACGCCGTTGAGCTTCTGCTCCTCGATCCCTAGCAAAACCACATCGAGTTCAGCTTCGGCCTGGTAGGCCGGACTGCGGGCATGTGTTAGTGGGATTTGCGAGATGGCATCTTGCCGCTGCTTCAGATGGGCAGCTTGTTCGTAAATATAATCTAGTCGGGAATTGGTGCCGGCTCTTTCCTTTTTTTGGATTTTGTGGTTCGTTATATTTTGTATATCGCTCTCTAACCGCTCGTCCCAGCATTGCATCGCGCCTTGGGTGAGCTTCTTGAACAGTCCTGTCAGATCGTCGAGATCATACCTAAGCTCTTCTGTTGATGCCTCTAAAATGGTAGGGCCATCGTAGGATGGCGTCTCGATGCGAAGAGACTTAATATTTCTCATTGTGATTGGAAGGATTTTTTCTTCTACTGCTGCTCTAGATGCGTTTGATGCTTCTTGCTTTGAATCTTTTTGATGAAGAATTAAAATGATGTCCAATTTCTACATTGATTCGCGAGTCTTCGCACATATTTGAGCAAATGACAAAAAAAACACTGCTCGTTGTGAAGGGAAAGATTCAAACCTTCTTGTTTGGCAACGGGCATCCCTGAATTGAACAACAGTAGGAGCTATCATATGTCGCCTAGTGAATCTTAATCAGGAGTAAGCTTCCAGAAACAATAAACCCAATTGTTCAATATTAGGCATTGTTAAACTATGCTAGACGATAAAGACTTTGTCCTGCCTACGATAGAACTGGCTCATTGTCTTCATTCAAAGCATGGCAATAGCGGGACCGACATAATCACACTCATTTGCAAAATGGCATTGTGTTGTAATAATATTAAGTTGATTATGTAAATGTACTAATAGAACCAATGTAGTACTACAAGCATGATAGCCAAACTGCATATGCCAGAGGCTGAACCACCTAGTGTCGGGGCGCTTGCTGGGGCACTTGTCGGCATCACGGCGATAGTACTACTGCTCAGACTACATCCATCGCGATCGTCACACTAAGACGACGCAGTGGTGTTGATGGAGAAGACATAACTGGCCTGAAGGACGTAGGGATCGCCGCCGGGCCCGTAGATCTGCTTGTCTGCACGTCCCCATTCGGGATGGTTGATGGCGTCGATCCAGTCCTCAACTTCCATCACGAGGCAGCCGTATTGGGGGATGGTGCGAGGGAAGTCCGCGTTGTCGTGGAGGCCTTGAGTCTCCTTGAGTGTTAGTGTGCCGTTCTGGCCATTGCAAGAGTATACCTGGTATGCGTCCTGGTCTGTGTAAACCTCGAGTTGAATGCCGGACCAGGCGGACTGAAGGCGTGCTACGAAGTTGCCTTCGTCGCGCCAGTTGTACGGCTCCTCACGGTTAATGAGCCAGCAGGTGTCTGTCACACGTGTTAATAGAGTAAAATGGACACAGAATCCCATCAACTTACCATAGCCTGTGCAGTTAAAGCCGCAATTGCCCTCGGCCTCTGGGTCATTCAAGGAAGCGCCAAGCTGCTTGGGAGCACTCCAGAAATCATTGACAGATCCCTTCTTGTTTGCAAGGATGTCCCCGGTTGGGATCAGGATGTTGTCGACACCCACGCGCTGCCCACTATAGGGCATATATAAAGTGTGGTTCAAGGCGGTATTCGTCTCGTTGTTGGCGAATCCGTCCAAGTTCCAGTAGGTGTGACTACTGAGCATGATTGGGGTCTTTTTCGTAGTGGCGAGAGCCACCATCTTAAAATCCCATGTGTAATCTCTCAAAGTATAAGTAATGTATGAAACAACCTCGCCCGGGAAGCCCTCCTTCCCATCAGGGTCGACAATGGAAAATGTAATGCTATCGTTCGTGTGAGAGACAACAGTAAAGTTTCTGAAATCCCAACCATCGTGACCACCGTGTAGAGTATCGGCGCCCAGTGGTGCCGCCGCGGTGGGGTTCTCGTTTGCATCGACGTGATAAGTCTCACCGTCAATCACGAAAGTGCTGTTCTGGATGCGGTTCGCATAGCGACCGGGCACTCCACCGAAGTGAGGGTGCTGCTTATCAATCTCATAGTAGCTGGCGTTGTCAAACCCGCCCACTATGTCTCTCTGGATCCCGTATTGATCGTTGATGAGCAATCTGGAGATCGAGGCGCCGTACGCGATGAAGGCAGCGGAAAGGCCGTCGCTGTGGATCCAGTACAAGCCATTCTTGTCAGGGCCATTCGTGGCATAATCGGCGGAAGCAATTGGGAGCGACAAGGCTCCCAATGCGGCCAGGGTGGTGTTCAGACGCATTCTTGATGGTCTAACAACGACAGGCCGCCTATCTCAGCACAGGAAACCTTCGAATAAACCCGTTGTCTGGTTTACGAAGGAAGCGGCTTTGGTAGTAAACAAAGGAGGGGCGGAATACCAAGCAATACGAGCTCGGATGGCTCTGGGGAAGAAAGCGACTTTATATGCAGAAAGCCATCAGATCCTAGTCGCCCCCGTGTGCTACGTATAATAGTGTAACCTACCTAACCAAAGGCAGGCAGGCTTGTTGGTAGGAAGCCTGCCTGATAGGACAATCGACGGCGGGTCGGATCAACAGGTATAACAGCGATCTGGGGAATTTATTAATCTTACTTTTTAGCGTTGCATTTAGCACGGGCGGGCTGCAGCACGTTGGATTCACGCGTTCATTGAACCTTATAAGTATGTAGGTACTGTAAGTACCCAGCTACTCCGCTTTCTTGGCATAGATGGGGGCATGGGAGAAAAGTTGGGGTGAAAGTCGGGGCAGAAGTCGGGGTAATGACGGGGGACGAGGAAAAGGGACTCAGAAGTACATGCCTATGTGCTATGAGTCGTGACAAACCAGGTCAACCAGGTTTTACCTGCATGTCGTAGATGAAATTACATAGTTAGTATTACAGCTGTCCCCGAATCAAGAAGGTCGTCCTTCTTAGTTTGTCCAGTTCGCCCGGCCTGAACCCGACCAAGGAGTTCTTGATCCATGGCTTCGGGCTCATAAACACGCTATCTAGTGAGATTGGGACCTAGCGCATGATCCGCAGATTGCAGTATAGAGTATCGTAAGACTCGGGAAGAACCTGATCGGACTATGCAATTGTGCCGAGCCGTACACTAGGTGCTCAATTCATGTCACTGTTTATAAATATTAAAGTGTCTCAAACATGTGTTGACATCTGATCAACCGACAAAAATTGCATAAGTGAGCAGAAAGGGCACAGCGACAACAAACGCTTCATAGGCAGTCATATCCAAAAAGAGGTTGGTTACAAGGTTGGAACCTCAACGGTCGACTGGTGGAGAAAAGTATGGTCCATGGGTGTTTATGACGTTGTAGGATCACGACACTGGCAGGGTGAGCGAGGAGAGGAACAGACTCTTTTTACCTATGGGCCACGTCATGTATAATGTCTCGCATCGGATCTCGAGTCCTTTCGGGCCATTCTACCTCTTAAATCATACTAGCTCAAAACGATTGCGTAAAATCCGATTTGAGGGGATAGAGGCATCTTGTTGTTGGTAGACTGCAGTAGAAGTTTGTCTAGCAGACGGAATGATTAGCAACTTGCTCTGCTATACCGGTACCCTTTCCCCGCTCCCGAAGCAAGCCATCGATCACACCGCATCATCACCGCGGTTCAGCTGATGCGCCTTGTGCTACGCGAGCAAATCAAAAATCGGTTTTACCTCAGGTGACAAGCCTGTGAAACCCGAGTAATGGGAAACAAAATTTTCAGAGCAAGTGTCTGAATTGTTATAACCGTTGCATGTTTGGCTCTCTCCTACTACCTTGTCAGCCCCTCGGCCTTCGCGTAGTGCATTATACCGAAACCATTACCACTTGAGGAATGGGAACCTGGAGAAAAGTCCCAAGCGTTTGTTCATATATCAATCATGTAGAATTGAAACATACTGAAATCATAAATAAGCGCTCGCTCTAGTCAGGATAGCATATTGTTTTCTGTAGAAATCGCATCAGACCAATAAAGCACCCGTGAAAGAGGTACGCCTCCAAGCAGAATATATATATAGTAATATATATCAGTAACATTAGGTTAAGACACCTGAATTACTTCACAGTCTCCTCTAGGTTCAAACAACTTCGATCCCTGGACCCAAGTCTCACGCTCTCTTGCGACCGAAATGCGCTCAAGCACATATTGTGAAGTAGTCAGTGCCTTGTGATGCTTGGAAAATAAAAAGGACCTGGGCGCTCCCGCCATGTACGACACGGTCGCTTCTACCTATACACACTCGGCTAGTAATTGTCTGCCTCCGTTCATCATTATACGTCAACCAGGTTTTCCTCCTCCGGCTCCCCGTCAGTGTCCCGAACGCCCTTGTCATTCTTGTCCTTGTCCTTGCCCTTGCCCTTGTTACGCTCTGTCGAACGGTGATAGTACTCCTGGATAACCTTGGCGGGGATACGGTTGAGCAGTTCCTTGGGATAGATGCGCAGCAAGCTCCACGCAATGTCCAAAGAATCAAAGATGGAACGTGTTTCGTATGCGCCTTGCGCGACAAACTGCCGTTCGAACTTTTCTAAAAATTCCAGGGATAGCTTATCCTCGGCTGAGAGCGCCTCTTCACCAACGACTGCCTTCATGGCCGCAGCGTCACGACCGATAGCATATTTGGCATAGAGTTGGTTGGATACATCACCATGATCCGCACGCGTCATACCCTCGCCAATAGCCGACTTCATCAGCCGCGAGAGCGAGGGCAGGACATTGATGGGCGGGTAGATGCCACGATTATCCAGCTGGCGGTCGACAAAGATTTGGCCCTCTGTAATGTAACCAGTCAAATCGGGGATGGGATGTGTAATATCATCGTTCGGCATGGTCAGAATAGGAATCTGGGTAATGGAACCATTTCGTCCCTCAACACGACCGGCTCGTTCGTAAATGGTGGACAAATCTGTGTACATGTAACCAGGATAACCACGTCGACCGGGCACTTCCTCTCGGGCGGCTGAGACTTCTCGAAGGGCATCGCAGTAGGCAGAGAGATCAGTAAGGATGACCAGAACGTGCTTCTCGAGCTGGTAGGCGTAGTATTCGGCAGTGGTAAGAGCCAAACGAGGAGTAATGATACGTTCAATGCTGCGGATCAACTTTAGTATACAATTACGTCAGTGGAGAGAGGAACGACATACGTAGGATCGTTCGCAAGGTTGAGGAAGAGAGTGACACGCTCCAAACTGCCATTCTCTTCGAAATCACGCGTGAAGAATCGTGCCGTCTCCAAGTTGACACCCATAGCAGCGAAGACGATAGAGAAGTTCTCCTCGTGATCATCGTGCACACCCTTGTTCGTAGCCCCCTTTTGCTTGACCAAACCGGCCTGTCGACAAATCTGCGCAGCGATTTCGTTATGCGGCAAACCAGCGGCGGAAAAGATGGGGATCTTCTGTCCACGGGCGATGGAGTTCATGGTGTCGATGGTTGAAATACCAGTTGAGATCATTTCTTCGGGATACACCTATAGCATTGCTTAACTCGGGTTGCGCAGGACAACCTCCGGGCTTTGGGGACATACCCTGGAGTAGGGGTTGATAGGACTGCCGTTAATATCGAGGTATTCCTCAGCTAAGACCTTGGGTCCTTTGTCAATAGCTCTGCCTGATCCATCGAAGATACGGCCCAACATATCTTCTGACACGCCGAGCTTCAGACTCTCGCCACTGAACTCGACCTTCGTCTTCTTGACATCGATGCCGGGTGTACCTTCGAATACCTGGACAATGGCACGGCTGCCTGTAGACATGAGAGGCGCTGGTCAATACTGGCATGGAGGGCATCGGAAGAGTAGCGGTGGTAGCTTACCTCGGGCTTCGAGGACCTGACCGGACCTCTCAGTTCCATCGGGAAGTGTTAGGGTCACGATTTCATTGTATCGGGGGAATTTCACGTTGTCGAGAATAACCAAGGGCCCGTTCACACCACCAACGGTGTTGTAGCGAATCCTAGGCACGACAGAGTACGACGAGGACTCTCTCGGATCCATGGCGTCGGTCGCTAGCGATAGCGATAGATCAGGTCAAGACCCAGTCGGAGGACGGAGGTAAGGAGCAGGATGCGACGTTTGAGGACTCCCGGTCAAAGCTGGGCTGGGGCAGGTAGACCAAGGTGTAGTGAGGTTGCAGGCTGTCGAGGTTGAGGCAAGCAACAAGCCAATAACCAAGCTTCAGCCACTAGCTATCGAGGTGTTGACGTTGCAGGTGGCAGAGGTAGGCCATACAGGGGCCAATGCCGAAGCAAGCCCGGATGATAACCAGCCACAGCTGAAGGTTGACAGCTTAGCGGGCCAAAAGGCGGGGTTGGATTTCCTGAACACCCCTGTCGAAACAGTACTACTCCTATTACATAGAGATCTACACCTCACCACGAATATAGACTACATAATAATATATATACCCGCATTTACTTATTGATCACAGAAACCTAATATGAACCTAATACACCATGTCTTTCCCTAAGCTGCCGGCCAGAGCAGCCTACCTTACACTCAACAATGCGCCGAAGAGAAACGCACTTTCGGTCCAAGTGCTGACAGACCTCCGCCGGCAGTTGACTGAGTATAACACACCACCCGGCGAGCGTGAACCCTTATTGCTCCCAAAACTCAACACGAATGCTTTCAACCGCAGGGAACATAGCTGGCTGTATGATTCCGAGGAGTGGGAAAAGCGTCGCGGCAGCTTACCAAAGGTGCTCGTCTTGCGCAGCGAAGGGCCGGTATTTAGCTCTGGGCATGATCTCAAAGAAATAGAAGAACAAAACTCTGCACAACATGATAAGACCTTTTACCTGTGTGGTCGAGTTATGTCTCTCATTCGCCGTTCTCCGATTCCAGTCGTTGGTGTTATTCACGGCCTAGCTTCCGCGGCCGGCGCACAGCTCGCTCTTTCGACGGACCTGCCAGTTGCCGTCGCTTCAGCCCAGTTCCAGCTTCCTGGGATGTCTATCGGGTTGCCCTGCACATCCCCTTCAACCGTGCTATCGAGGAAGCTCGGCAATGCGTTTACTTACAGAATGTTTGCCCTGGCAGAACCCGTGCGTGCCGACGAACTGCCCGCCGGTGCAGTAGAGACTGTTCCCGATGAGGTCGCACTTGAAAATAGGGTCTCAGAGATTGTCGACAAGCTTGCCAACCATCTCCCAGCCCAGCCTCAGGCCATGGGCAAATGGGCGTACTGGACCCAGACTGGAATCCAGGGAGGTCGCAGGGATGTCGTGGATGATTATTATGAAGCTGCAAGATGGGCGGTCACAATTATGTCTACCAACGTTGGTACCGAGGACGCGAAAGAAGGTAGGAAAGCCTTTCTTGAGAAGCGAGCCCCTTCATGGCATACTTGAAATATATTTTGCGTAGTGAGGACTAGCACGGTGCGTCGATCAACCCAGATAACCGAACATACACGCCTTGTACGGTACTATCTCATTGGGATGCTAGTAAGAGTGAGTACAACACTGGTAACATCTGAAAATGTTTTTTGCCGATGGTATGCATTGTAAAAGACAAATCGTTATATGCCCTAGAGCATGTCAAAAATAATAAGTAGAGATGATTTCCTGTATGATGATCAAGTTGTTCTCGTTAACTAATACTATTTCGAGATCAAGGCATTATAACTGCACCGTAGTTGATATACAAAGGCCAATATTCAACAAATTGGGACTCTTATTATTGGATCAACCTTCTACCCGCTCGTTAGGTGCTGTTAACAGGTCTATTGCAAAGTGTTGACAATTCTGTCTCTGTGTTTTTATGCTCATCATACTTATGCTTCTGATGTTTCCATTGTTGGTAGTCCGATTGCGTAGATGCCGTCATGAAACCCTAGCCAGATTTATCATCTTTTCCCAGGTTCTACTCGCAGACGGCGACTCCCTTAATAAGCTGGCTATTCCTGGCGAGTGAGGTAGGATCGATTGCGTATTATATACTTCTCTGAATGCTAATATGAACATGGTACAAGCCACGATATACCTATCAAACATATACGGAGCATAGGCCCAGATGGGCTGCAGCCTGCAGGTAAGTTCCAAGGTTGTCTTTAGTGGAGCCAGCTGTGAGAGTGACTTCATTGCCACTGTAGTGTACTAGGTGTAAGCTCGGAATAGTGGAGAGCTCTGAGCCGCGAATGCCCGCCCATTTTGCAGTTCAACTAGTTCAACTCGTCCAAAGCAAAGCAAAGCAACCCAAACCAGAGCTCCATGTCGCCAGGACTAGTCTAGGGCATTGAAGGTTTCCCTCCAGAATCCTCCTCGCCACCTTTCAGCCACTCGAACGAACGAGATGAATCCAAGATGGCGTCGCTACGTCCCTCGATTCTCCTAGCACGTCTGCGAGCGCCCCGAGTGTGTGCTGCTTCCTCCCTGCGACGCCTTGCGACAGCCTCAGACATCCGGGGCCAACCCCAGCCGGACAACCATGTGCGGATAGTCGAAGTCGGGCCCAGGGATGGCTTGCAGAACGAGAAGAAGACCATACCCGTGGCGACCAAGATCGAGCTGATCGAGAGATTGGCCAAGACCGGCGTCTCGGTCATCGAAGCTGGGTCGTTTGTGTCCCCAAAATGGGTGCCGCAGGTTCGGTGTTTCCGCCCGATATGAAGTCAACACACGCAGCTGGTCAGTTTCCTAACCTCTTGTCGCAGATGGATAATTCCAGCCACATCATGGAACACATCCTTACGAGAAACATACCCTCGCCATCGCCCATTACGTACTCTTTCCTTGCTCCCAACGCCAGGGGTGTCGAGGATGCGACCGCTATTCTACAGAAGCACCAAGGCGCATATCTCACACAGACCGACGCATTTAAGGGCGGGAATGGAAAGCCCATGATGGAGCTGGCCGTGTTTGCCGCGGCGACCGAGAGCTTCTCGAAGAAAAACCTCAACTGCGACATCACAACGTCCCTGGAGAAATTTAGAGATGTTATTCAAGGCGCAAAGCAGAGTGGAATTCGAGCTCGTGCGTATATTTCCGTGGTGTTGGGATGCCCCTTTGAGGGCTACGACGTCAACCCACACAAAGTAGCCGAAATTGCGACCTCGATGCTCGAGATGGGAGCCGATGAGATCTCCCTCGGCGACACAACTGGAATGGGCACGGCACCGCGGACCCAGGAGTTGCTGCGTTGCATGACCTCTGCAGGAATTCGCAACGAGGATATAGCAATGCATTTCCATGATACGTACGGGCAAGCCCTAGTTAACACTGCTGTCTCACTGGAACGAGGAATCAGGACGTTTGACAGCTCGGTTGGTGGCCTGGGTGGCTGCCCTTACAGCCCTGGCGCTACTGGAAATGTATCGACTGAAAATATGGTCTACTTTATGGAAAGCTTGGGCATGAATACTGGCATCGACCTTGACGCTATGGCAGATATTGGGCAATGGATTACCGGCGAGCTCGGGAAGCCGAACGACTCGGCTGTAGGAAAAGCCGTGCTTGGGGCCCGCACGCTTTAAATAAACATGGTCGACAAAAGTACATGCTTGGGCGATTATATATCCCAAATTCAAATCGCCACTACACAATAGTCTCGCTACCGTAAATGCACGCAGAGCAAGACTGCATGTTAATACTCCAAGACACTCATATTACCTCGTTACACAGACGATCAATGCTGCATAAGGACTCCGACTTAGTTCCCGTATAGAGAGAAGAGGGTCTATATTTTAAAAGTCTAATCCAGATAGCTTAATTATACGCTATCCTCCCCAAAACGCTACAAACAAAAGCTCTGCTGAATAGAGTCATTTCAGATAGTTTTATATGATGCAATCAGTTTCGACCCAATTCGCGGGCGCTACATCATGGTGTCAGAGGGTCGTCCAAGAGCAAGGGCTTTCGGGTTCCCCTTTTTCATAAATACGAGTTGGACACTTTAAAAGCGTTCAACCTCTCGTCGTCAAAAACTCTCGAGGTCATACATGCAAAATGTTTTAAACTCCAATAGCGGTAACCCGGTGAATGTTTGTTCAATATATCTCATCCTAGTTCCTTGACTGTTAGACATAACTGCTTTCAATCTGAACTTATCTACCTACTCATCGTTCATATACGTAAGAATCAAAAATTTAGAAATGTTCTCCGCGATCTAGGTGCAGTATAGAAGCACCAACCTCGTACTTGAACCTTCAATTGCTTGCTGATGTACGTATCGAACATTCAGCTCAACGCGAGTGTTCTTGATCAAACAGCAATTACCAAGTTACGTCCCAATAGTCCGTTATCCATAGCTACTTTTTATTTGGTAATTATTCCAGCTCTCTTGTTATTTACATAACCCCATACTTACTTTACATCCAAGTCATTTCGATAATTAATTGGGAAAGGAGACACGGAACTGCTTTCACATGGTGTCTTCATCCGGTAACCATTTCAGCGAGAACCGGTTTACCTAGAGCTCAGTCTCACTAAAGAAATAATCCACTGGCAAGCTATCGCACGTTCGTAGGTATTAACTGAGTAGCGTCGACTCTATTGATAGTTACAAGTGCCCCAAAAAATGAGAAGCGGCCAGGCTATAAAGCCCAATAAGGCGAACCAGACACTAGAAGCAAGAAATTGGTAGCTTGATTGAACCCATTTCACATCAGCTATTGAGTATCAAATCCGGCTTGTTGTATTCCACGGTTGTCACCGATTACCGCCGGTGAACCAAGCATGGAGAGTTACTATAGCAGGGCATCAATGCTAAGGCGCGAATCAGCGCGCTTTTATCCCTGTCTGGCCCATCTGGCCCATCTTTCTAGATTGCTGATAGGTATAGCATTTAACCTTACTTTGGGTCCAGAACGTCACTTGCTGACCTTCCCACCCTGGACCAGTAAGGGCACTGACTTTTCTAGCAGCAATGGGGGTTATATATTGAACTGGGCGGTTTGGCTCGCAATTGTTTGTGCCCGGGTTTCAACACCCAGTAACGAACGAATCTGATTTTTTTCTTCTTTGCACTCGATATTCAATGACATAGGAATCCGCTTCTAGGCGAGATATTCATGTTGTATTACTTGGGCCGACCGTGAGAGCGTTCTACAACTGGGCACGTTCTCTGGGAAGCATGGACAAGCCGGGGCGGTTGCACTGGCTAGATCGATACGGAAAAGGATATCACGCCTGGACTAAGGAAGGAAATGGATTTTCAAGGCCATGCGGCTTGATTGAGCTCAGGTTCGATGCCGACGGCCGCTACTTTGGCGGCAGGGCCGATGTCAATTCCCTCCTGACCGCGGACGTGTCAACCAAACTGTCAGGCAAAGAATTCCAGCGCCATATCTTGCTCGCATTTGCCCTTCTGCGTCTACGGCATTGCTTGCTGGGAGCTAAAGCCGAACTCCGGACGCTCGAGGTCGAGCCCTGGTTTTCGGTAGGGATTCCTGCTACGGCAGATGCTGCTATACAGGATGCGGACTCGGCATTGTATTTCCTGGATTCAACCGTCGATGGCGTATCGGACGTGGTTGATTTTTATATCCATACGCAGAATGTAGCTCGTATCTTCAAGCCGAACAAAGCTCTGGCTCGAGTATTTGTGTTTCCGATAGAGGGGGAGGGCAATGCACGGAAGATACACTTTATATTCGTGATGGGTCATCAGATCGTGGACGGCTGTAAGATATTCTCGGACCATCTTCTTCTTGTTTTGGCAACCTAGCACGAGGATCCCCTTCTGGGCTAAGATGATGTTCAGAAGCTGAAACCCTTAAGCTACGCTCCAAATTTCTATAGCTAACTTCGAATGCTGCAGTGTCTTGTATGAACTGGATGGCCGATTTCATACGTATTATCAATATGCCAGCGAAGAAGATCCGTCAGGGGATTGAAATGGCCATTTCACCAGACTCTATACGCGCAAGTCTTCCTCCAGCGCAGGAGGATCTGTACACCCCAGTAGCATCAACAAAGGCTCGAACAAGGTGGTTCTGGGCGATTACTATCATCCTGCGGCATGTGAAAAAGCCTATGCCCGCAGCATTCCCCAATCCGCTCCACAGGGCTGTGCCATTGCCTAAAGCGAAGCCTTTCACTCCAAAATATTCGCGAGCTTTGGACTACTCTGAGACTCCTCCCCTGAACACTTTCTTCGTTAGACTTCGGCTATCTCCTACCGCAAGCCAGCGTCTGTACCGCCTCTGCAAGGAGACTAAATCCAGTATTGGAGCCGGCGGTTTCGTACTGGTCGCCATGGTCATGATGGAGCTCCACGAAGCGAAGTACCCGAACGAGCCAGACGAAGCACGTCGTCCATTCGTGGGTCATTTCCCGCTCAACCCTCGGGCGTTCTTTGGCGCCAAGGGTCTCGATAGTGTCATGCTGGCGTTCTGCAAGGGCATCATATTGCCTTTCCTACCATCACACCTAGACCTAGAGGGCAGGTTCCGATTGCTTGTCCGCGAAGCCAGCAGACAGCTCGCCGGATACCAGAAGCGAGATCGGCTACAGAGCGTTACTGACGCGATGGCTTACATGGGTATAAATGGCGCCGGTCGACTCGTTGCGTCGAATTACATCGACGGCATAGAGAGGCTGCGCTCAATCCTGCCTGCCCACTTGAAAGAAACTGTTCCCTCCCCACAAGGTGAATATGAAGTCCCAGCTTGGGCTGTGAACAGAGCTACTTGCGGGGTTAGCAGTGTTGGTAAGGTGGATTGGTCTACCGCCAGGTTTGACTTGGACAAAGACCCTGGAGACGGCGTAATTGCCAGCGTCGAGAGCTCATACTCAGGGGTTAGGATACGCGACACTGAGTTCCTCGTCGCGACCTGGAGCGAAGACGGTATCATCACTGCGGGAGTCAGCTTCGATGGGAACTTTATTGATGAGGCTAAAGTATATCAGTGGGTCGAGAAGATGAAATCCTTGTTAGAGGTACCAGACGCGTCAGGCCTGAAATCACGTCTTTGAGGCTCCAATCGCCAAAAGGTGGTTCATGAAATGGACAAGGAAAAACAAAACCGCGTATATCAACGGCCAAATTGGTATGCCGCGTTAAGCTATGCATATCTCGATCACTAAAATAGACACTCCTCTATTTGCTGTAATTAAATGTGCAAACAAGAGAACTGTACTACAAAACATGGTAGCATTAGCCAAGAGAACAGAGAACCCGGCACTCGCAAGCATTGATTTATTTCCGCGGGGGCTCACACCCTTCCCAGTGTTCCGGAATCACTTTCGTAATCTCACCGGCAGTAATGGCCGTGACTCGTCATCATGGAAGGGGAACAGACGAGGCCATGATTGCGTGAGACCGGGCTGGAAAGAAACCAGCTGATTTTGATACTCAGTCTCTACCGGCGGCTACCTTGGATCTACCTTGGCGATTATGAGGAAGAAATGAGTAAGATTACCGGTGTCGCGGCGACTTTTGTCTTACGTGCGCTTTGCCTATAAATATATAGGCGAATGAGTTTAGTCACACATTACTGTGCTACAACCCATGCCGCACACCATGCGGCTGCGAACCGGGGATATGTCATATGCCATATGCAGTTGGCTACACTAACTAGTTAGTCGAATGTCAGCTGAAGCAAACAATTAACTAACATGGAAGAAATAACCAATAATAAAAGCTGCGTTGAGGCTCACAGGATCATGCCGATATTTCGCTAAATTTATTAAAATAAATAAATAAATAGGTTGTATTATTACGAAGATAAGAGTGCATTTAAGAGTGGGAGCTGTGATTTCATCATTGGAGATTGTTCGTAGTATTTGGAGCGTTAATAATACATTGGTATGTCAAGACAGCCCTTTGGTGTCCTATACGAGTTTCTAGGACTTGTGAATGCTATTTGCAGAGCTCACTTTGGGCTTGTGGATGATAGTTTTCAACTGCGTCTTTTCGCGTGACTGAACCAATGCTCTGCGAAGTAATGTACAGTACCTAGGTCTGTGTTATAGGATACTATCCTTGGCTGCCAAGAGCTCTGCAGGTACAACGACGCAGCGGGTTGCGACAGCAGGATCTCGGAGCATCGGTGCCGCGCCGGAGAAATGAAGTAGCTATCCCGTTAACAAGCAAACATGTGAAGGCTCTTAAGTCTTTGGATCGTCAGAGATCTTCTTCGAATGGCTTGCCTGTTCAGGAACACTCGTGTAATTTACTCGAAGAAATCTCCATTCCAGCCGGGTCTGCCAAGAGCATTATCTGGTGGATTATAACTAGCCAGCGCTGATCAGTGGAGTGAAGTGGCCGAAATAGGAGTATACCAAAGCAGGTGCTGACCGTTTGTGACGAACGACAACCCTTTCTTTCTAAATTCAGCCTCTTGTCTGTTGGATCTCCTCGCTGCGGAATGGCCAGGAATGGCTTGTGACCACTCTGCTAGATTGGGGGAAATCCTATTGGCCGTCACAGTTGTTATACTATGTACGGTCCAACGGAGCGTGGATCTATGTATGTATGTCCAAGTGTAACTATACTATAGCAGCGCCAAGCCTACTGTGGGCTGTGGCCTGCCGTTGACAGCAGCAATGCCGGCACTCCATTACGTGTGTACGGATGTTTCAAATCCAAAACACCAGCGTCGTTGATCGTCAACCCATTTGTGGCCTGGCCGACCTTCCCAGACGGGAAGGAAGTGTGTCGGACACGTGTGCTCCACGCACCATACCCGCCACGAAAGGCCGCTATCCGCCATCATATGCTGGGCCGAGAAGAAGGAATTAGTGAGCGGAATCAGTGGGCATGGGTTAAGTAATTCGTTATTCTCACACGGACGCCATCTTCCGCGCGGCTGTGTCGGCGGTGCTATTCTATTCAGTACTGTAGTCACAATAGGCTGGTGCCGAAAAGAGAGAATCGGTACCGTTCTGCCGTTGATCGACCTCACGGAGCGAGATAAGACAACACAAAAGACTATACGTCGAATGCAGATCGCCGAGCCTCTAGCTTACGTAGTAAGTATGTATGGTTTACACCACATGCTAACTATACTATGCCGCAAGCCGAAACGCTCAGCTCAACACCCAGGAATTCAGCTTCAACCCAAACTTAACTCCATGATGTAGTTCTCTTTCTTATTGGGGGAAATACGTCGGTTGCTGATTTCACGCTATCTCCGGATATAGCCGAAATATTGTCTGCGTCCGACGGGCATGAGAACTGACGATACAACTTGACGGCTATACCTGCGGCTGCAGTACACTTGCATGCATGCAGCGAGTCTAAATACGAAGCAGCGTTTGATTCCGGGCTGTATGCACAGCTCGACCAGTCAATTGTCGGTGTACAGCATACTTATGGTACATCGCGTCGCAGTTAAATAGCTAACGGTGTATCGACTAAGCAAGTGATGCTCATTTAGACCAAGAGTTACTCCGTACTTAAGTAGACTAATATTCTCGGACGGGAGAGCCACTCATTTTTGTGATTTTCCCTGGTTTACTACACCGTTTGGTGTAAAATCTATCACGCCAACATCCTGGTCATTTCAGCCTTCTTATTTTAATCATCATTAGTTGTCGTGAATTAGGTTAGACGAGGGAGCTACCGCAGATGAGGTGCATCTTGCCAAGGCACTGAAAAGTGCGTTACATTCGAGGCTGTGCGCGTAAAAAGTAGCATATTACCTCTAGAACCCCTACGTCACCACAGAATTCTCAATGCACCACGTAAATTCAGTGTGTGCTTTCTTTATCGGCTGATTCAATTCATTAGCTATTTTATTTACTCTTTGCAAGCGTTATACGCGCTGCTAAGCTGATACATAAAGTGGTAAAAACAGCTTGTAGCTTCAAAAGCGATTGAATAAGTGGGTAGTAATAGTCGGGGTTCCAGGGGTAATATGCCACTTTTTACGCGCACAGCCTCGACATTCTCGGTAGTACTCCAAGACTCCATAGCCGGTCGAGTTCGAGATCAACAAGAAACCGAGCACATAATGATTTGAAAAGTATAGAAGTGGACCGGACAAGATAATTACCTATCTAACGGTTAGAGCATACTTATCCACCTACTGTAAGCGTCATGAGCACAGCATAGCACTAGATACTTCCGCTCAACTGAAGATAGGCTGATTGCTTTTTTTATACCTTTGTTTTCGTCTACCTACAGCTGTTAGAATGAGGAACCACTACCATAGGCTGCGATAGCGAATCTCGAAGATATCTAACCTTGTAGTGTTTGCTTACACCTTGTTTGCTTGGGCAATACTAGTCTAAAAAGAGGCTGGATTGAATCCGATCGCAAACTGCATTGGCGTAGTCATGGCTCAATGTCGCATTTGCAAGGTAATATCATGATCAGATCGTTATGGAGACTAGCAGCTTGGTTGCATGATTCTTGATAAGTGACTCCATCTCGGAAATTCGGCGGTCGTTTACAAAAAAGGAATCAAAACAGCAGTTAACGTCATCATGGCCAATCCCTACGCCTGAGACTTGTACCTACATAGTAAGAATTTACAAATTTGAGAGCGCCACTACCTACTTACTGAACGCTTAACGAAAAACAGGCATAACTAGTACATTATAAGGCAATGCCACCATCCTGGCTTTTATCAGCTTCAATAACCAGAAGCGTCTAAATCGTCAATTATGTCATACACGTATAGGTACTTGTACACTAGTACTATTAAAGGCATGTCGGTAATTGATCCAAAGCACACAGTGCAATGCACTCCCCAGAAACCTGCCCCGAAACCCAGGCTCGCCAGGGCTCTGCCCAGATTCGTGGACGCCACTCACTGTAAACTGGCATCGTAATAATCGCTATCTCTGCAGCTCAGAGACATCTAAGCACTAATAGTTGGACGCCTGTGGACCCTCTAGTCGATCTCATACGGTGTATGTAAAGTAAGGACGACTGGGGGCTAACTAGTGAACGCGTAACCCTTCTCACGACTGACTAGGTACAATTCAGTAACATTGGTCAGAATGAAAAGGGCAGTTATTCGATAGTGAACTGACCATTACTCGTGCATCATTGTCTGCGCGGCATTACGTGATATGGCTAACGAATAGGAGCGGAGCCAAGTCCATGTGAAACCAGCTTCGCGGGGGCAAAGAAAATGAAGTCGTGTACGGCATATAGATAGGCAACAGACCCGAACATTGATGTGTTTTGATTTTTGACCTATCGTGCCGGAGATGCCCTGGTAGAGAAAGAAAAAAAAAAGAAAAAGAAAAAGCCGTCCGATCGAATCCCATAAATACATGTATCTTTTCGCTAGATACTGTTGAAAGTATACGTGGTATGCCGGGATAACTGATGTCTACAATTACAGTATGCACTGCCCTCGGAATTCTTCCAGAATACCTTTGAGACAACTGTCAAACTTGTTAGCACGTGCTGTAGTTTCAGCATCGGCTTGCTTAGGAAGATTAAGATTAAAGACTAAGTTAAAGTTCGCATGCCATCCTGCCATTATTCGAGAAACCGCTCTAAGTAGACTTGTATAACACATCTGTGGCGTCTCTGTTTGGCCATACACTACGAGGAAGTCTGACTACAGTAGTTCTACAATTATCTCTCCTTGCACTGCCTGCTCCAAAATGTACGGCAGCTCGTGTTGATGCAGCCCACCCGGCCCAGCGCGATCTTGCCACTGTTTTCTCATTTCTCACGAAAACAACGAGACTTTCTCCCTGCATAGGCCTGCGCAGGCCCTGCACATGTAGTGTAGGGATGGTGGTGTATAGACGTGATTCAGTCCTGTCATTGTTGACTGTGCATGTCTCTCAGTCTAATTCCACGGGGTCATCTGAAAAGTGGTGAAGATCGACGTTATCGACGTTAGACGGGATCCCGTCTTGAAGCGAAGTCGTCCCCCTCGAGCATCTCAATTTGGATCTTGGGTCTTGTCTTACGCATCGTCGGTCGGGTCCTGTCTGGCGAGTCTGGTACACTACACAAGGCGTTGCTCACTATATTATAGAGGTACAGTGAGTAGATGGGGGCATGAAAACACTGTGGCCCCTTTTGTCTGTGGATACCCAGGTTACTAGGCTGGCTGCTAGTGTAAGTATGCAACAGTAGTGCACAGGAGGTACCTGTCCACTAGCGATGCCATCCCACGCTGATTGGGATAGGTTGCGCACCCGCCGTCCGCCCACTATCGGGCGGGCTAATACAAACCCCCCTGCAACAAATTTATTCCAACCCCTATCAGAACCGGCAAAAATTCCCACCCCACTGCTCCAAGAGTCCAAGCTGCTTGCCCAGAACTGTAACTTCCCAGCCCTCAGAGTCGCTGATCAAGGTTCACGGTAAGTATCTGGCCGCCCTGGATTGGCAGTACAGTACTGTACGGTACTTGTCAAACTCATTCCTAATTCAAGTAGTGTACACTACTTGACACCTTCCCGCCAATCTGATGAGAGAGGGTCCGCTTGGTTGTCCCCTGCCACTGACGAGAAGAGATTCCTCCTGGGTTTTCTTTAGCTGAATTTCCTTGAATTGCACCGCTCCCCCTTTTGTCTTCTCGTCCCGTTCAGTTCACCAACCAACCCTCTTCTTCCCTCTACCCTACCTGACGCCGTCGGCGAAGCCAATCTGGAACCTCTGTTTCTGTTCTTTGCTTGTCGGGTTTTCCACATTGACCTCTTTACCATTGGGGTGTTCGTTCGTTACCAGCCCTTTGCAAGGCCTCAGGCGCGCGAACCTTTTTCTGTCACTTGATGAAGACGAAAACGACGACGAATTATACCGCCACCTGAGCCCTCGGTTCAATCCAACTAGCCACGCCGCATGCCTGTGCTCAAGTAGAGCCCCCATATCAGTCTCGTGGTCCGCATAGGATTGGAGATTGGGAACCGAGCAACGACAGGAGAGTAGAGCCTGTGTACCAGGTGACTGGGTCAAGGTGACTGCGGTCTAGAAGTCTATTACTTCCTCTCCGCAAGCCTATCCCTTGATAATCATGGGAGCAAACCGGCCATCACCACACCAGAGATTATTCACTATGCGGAACCCGTTCGCGAGATGTGTCCTTGTCGCGGTGGTGCTCCTCATATTCCTGGGGGTGACATGGAAATCAGATCGAATAGAGAATGTAGGTACACAAATTATCAAGGCGACAGCGACACATAACAAGGAAAACAACATTCCTCAGCAGCCGCTTGGCGATCCCCCGCAGGCTGGGGATTTGGACATCACGCCTGTCTCAGATCATGTAATGGATTGCCACGTCGACGGGAACTACATGGCTCAGCTCAAGGGAAAATACGAGTTGATGGACGGCTTCCAGTACTTTAAGCGATACGTGAAGATTAATCGTCAACCGATCAATCGGAAGTCTATCACGAAGCTGGACCAAGAGTTCCTCCCAGGCAATGTTCTCAAGGCCATCGACCTAACAAACCCTAATTTCGGGAACGAGAAGTGCGTCGAGCCACTCAATGTCTACGTTCCCGAATCCCCATACCCTGCGACAGGCAACCTGTCTGACTTCATGTTTGGCGTTTCAACCACCTTTAAGCGATTTAGTGGCGAGAAAACCAGCCCTGTCAATGAGTGGATTTACTGGTTGACCGACGGCAAGGGCCATTCCAACGGCGGTAAACTCATTCTTCTACTGTTGGACGCAACCGAAGAACAGATCACACATGCAAGAACAGTGCTACGGAATGCTGGTATTGATGTGGATGTGTATCACTCCGACTCAACCATGGAGATGGCTGTCCGCTATTTGACGCTAATCCCCACCCTATACAACCACCCCGATCGACAGCATAAGAAATGGCTGGTCTCTTGCGATGACGACACCTTTTTCCCCAGCGTACATAAGCTCGTCCAGAAGTTCGAAGATTACGACGCTACTCAGCAGCTTTATATTGGTGTGCTGTCGGAAGATATCAACAATGTGGATCGTCACGGCTCGCAAGCCTTCGGTGGTGCGGGCGTATTCCTGTCAGTCCCGCTAGCTGAAGACATTACACGGAACTATGAGACGTGCAAAACCGATGAGAAGATCAAGGAGTCTAACTCTGGCTGGGGTCCTCAAGGCGATATTCTCCTACGCAAGTGCATATACGAAAATTCGGATGTTCGTCTATCTGTTTTGCATGGTCTATACCAGTTGGATCTCTACGGCGACCCATCAGGTTTCTATGAGGCTGGTCTTTCACCAGTTTCTCTTCACCACTTCAAGGGCGGTGGCTGGCACAGTGCTATGCCTTGGGAATACACCAAAATTGCACACCTCTGCGGCGAAGACTGCACTTTGCAACGTTTCCAGACAGCAGACGACTTCATTATCTCGACGGGCTTCAGCGTAGCACATTACCCTCTGGGTGTCGACTTCAACCTTCAGCAAATGGAACGTACCTTTGCCGCTGCACCCCAGGATAAGGGATGGAACTTGGATTACGTATTCGATCCTCAGCGACCAAGTCTCTTGAAGACCGGTCGCAAGATTAGCTGGGATCTACAGGAGGCCACTGTGACTGATGATAACACGGTCCGACAGATCTACGTGCGCAAGGCGAATGATTGGAGGTGGGTAGACAAGAATGAGCGGCCCATGTCCCAAGTCGATGGTATTATTGAACTTGTCTGGATCCCATAAGAGAGATATACAGCAAGGGGCGGTTTCCATACGAGATGACGATTCACCTACATGATGGCGCAAATAATGGTACATCTTGGGTATTACTATTTTGGAAACGTAACTTGGAAAGCGGAGGGAGGGTTAAAGGGACATGTTGCAGAACAGAACAACCAGATCAAGATCATCGGGGTCTTTGTGTCTGCGCTTGCTGTGGCATCTACGATTGGACAAAGCGCTATTGCGATGTCTGATTATATGTTCGATGCTCAGACGATCAGATTGACGATTAATATACGACGTCAACGCCAGGCTGGTAGGAGCTAGCAATTACCGATGGCGTCTTGGCGTTTCCGGCCTCGGCGATATTCAACATGCAACAAACCCTGCAGAACCTGGGTACAATCTCCACCACTTTCGAAACGACATTTTCGAAGCCATCACACGATAATGCATAATATACTTCGCCTTCTTCCCTTCATTCTCGATCATTCGCTTGTCGCTGCCAATTGCTCTTCGACAGGCTCGTCTAGCAACACTATCGCGTGAAATCACCAAGCACACCCCCGGTTCATTTACCTTCTCTTTGTCCTGGCTGAGGATCAACGAACCCGGCGTTCGTCGGTTACCATTCTCAGCCGCTTCAAGCATTTACCCCGTGGCATCGTTACCCATTCCTCCACTTCCACTCTACTTCTGAGCATGAAATATATCCATGATACCCCACTATCTTGGTGGAAACGTATTAACCCAGAACAACCTACTTCACTTCTCTTTCATCCATCTGTATCATAGACCTTTTTTACGTGGGCCACGGGAGTTGAGGGGATAGACATCAGTGTTTGTATTCACGAGACGTCGAGAAATGGGCCGAGTTGTCGGCCTAGCAAATGATTGTTGGAGAGTTAACCGGTACATTGGTGAATGTGGACTGTCTGGGGATCAGCTGGCCTCGGTATCGAAGTGCTCGAGACGAGGATCTTTTAGACTGTCTCTCCCTTCAGGTGTACATATTTAGAATAGCGGCGCTAAGTTACTAAACGTACATGAAGACTCATATTATTCATTATCCCTCCTATTCAATGATGTTGTCGCCCGAAAATCTCCAAACTCTGCACAATAACTTGTCAAGGCAGTGGCCAAAACCCAAAACAGTTTGAGGTTATATTATGTCGTCTTGGCCAGTAGATTCGAACTTATACTATAGATCCAACACTTATCATGTCACCTTGAGACAAGATCATGTTGACGCTATAGCCCATCGCCCTTCAGGCTACGTCACACACCGCATGGCATTAACTGCCGGTGTCACGCAGCCAAGCAACATATCATTCGGTGTCGAAAAATTGGTGATCTGCTTAACGCATGAAGGACCGTATGTCCGTGATTGGGTGAGTGAAGTTGCAGGTACACTGCACAGACATGGCACCGTGAGAACCAGGCTTGTGCGAATTCGTCGCGTATTCCTCGGCCACGAGCCGATAGGCATTATACATGAAGATCATGAGCGCGATTGCGATCACGAGGTCCAAAAGTATTTCCAAGGCAAACAAGCTGAGCCGAAGCTCGGCTTCGGTGCCCCGATCCGGATGCTGCCGCACCGAGGCTTCGAAGACCCCGTAGAGACCCTTCGTGCAATATGTTGTGTAGTCGGTTGTTGTATGCTGGGGCTCAGCCTTTGTGGCTGCGTCGTGATAATGGCAGTCTTGTTCTTTGGTACTGGCCATTGTGAGGGCTGCCTCTACGAGATCTTCGTAGGTGGGAAAAACTTCTGGGGATGCCATCGTGGGAACGTGGGCTACTTTGAGATGTGTGTAGCTTGGGACTCGATTAGATTTTTGAAAAGAGGAACAGGGAGGCAAGCAGATGATTTTGCGCGGACATTCCACCTTAAGTACCCAGACGACATAGAGTTTTTGTTGACGACAGCTTGAAAGTTCTTTGCCTTGAACTTTAGGACCCGGGCTCGAAACCTTTTCCGACGCTCGGATCTCCGTAGTATCACTACTTACCAGAACTTAGGCTGGTATATATATTAGACATACTAGGTAGTCAAGGCAACCAGGTCTATACCACAGGCAGAGCTATCTATGCACCCTGTTCTGGTAGCGTCCTTGTACGGCACTTGAAATCCAAGTATTAACATCAAGCTGACCATCTATTAGCCCTTTCAATGGATGGATAAGTGTATTGTTCCATAAAGAGAGCAGTTAGTTCAAGTAAATGAATGTTATAAGTCCTGGGCAATATTAGTTGCGATTCATTAGCTATTTATTTAGGTACCGATTTGAAGCATGTAGACTCCAAGAACCAATATCTAAAAATAAAACTAGGGAAACCTTGAAGTGAAGCTGAAACTATTATATAAAACCTAGTTGGTGGCGGGCCAAGAGAGAATAGGCGGCTGAAGAACTCAATTCAGGCGGGGCTTGCGGCGCGAACAAACC